>OX375865.1:278356-298729 GCA_947359475.1 Heligmosomoides polygyrus bakeri
CGAGGTGTTGGGTGTGATCAAACAGCGCTGTTGCTGTAATCCTACCTGGAAAGCAGAGGGTGCCGGTACAAGTCTTGCATGGCGCGAGAGTTCTGAGCACAACAAAACATATGTGACAGCATATGGCCTCTATACGAGCTGCTCTAGGCTTAGAACAAATGTGTACGATATTATTGTGAATAGTCTGAGTTTAATCCACACCTTCTCCCGTTTCTGATAGAGGAAACCCTCCAATTTACGGCAGCTTTTAACCACTACCGGGAGTCTTACACTAAGCTCGACATATTGCTACGAACTATGGACAGCTATGAACACTTTGATGGGCCGCGCACGCATGGAAACATCTAAATGGATCTAATTCATTGTCGGACAGGTGCTGGTCGCGACTACCAACGAGGCAATAGAAGGGTAGGTGTGATTACAGACGCGCTCAGCATCTTGCTCCTCTTCATTTTCTGTGTGGGACAGGAAATGAGCCCTGGTCGCGTTATAACGGGAGTCATTTTGAACGCAGAGTTCCTATCGAAACCGCGCTATAACGCGAGTAGCGTTAAATTTAATGACGGTTCGAAAAACACTCATACAATTGACAGCAACAATACAGAACACTACTCTTAAATATCTTTAAAGCAAGTTTTCTTCATCTGCCGGTGTCTTCTTGGAATGTACGATACGTACAGGATTAATGGTAAGGCCTTAGAAAAAGTTGACGAAGTTCGGGATTTGGGTTTTGTTATAACGAGTGACCTATGTTTTTCAAAACACTGCAGACTCTTGGTGAAAAAAGCCAGTTTTCGCATTTATAACCTATTCAGAGTTCTGAAATGCAGGCTTCCAGAGGTGTACATAAAGGCTTTTAAAACCTATGTACGACCTATCGTGGAAACCGGGACAACCGTGTTCAACCCCACTAAGAAGAGGGATATTGATCTCTTGGAAAGCATCCAAAACAGCTTCACCAGGAAACTTATGATGAGATGTTTCTCTGTGGATTACAGTTCGATTCCCAATGGTTCTCAACGGTCTGCGCTTTTTGGTCTTCCATCTCTAAGCAAAAGGAGAAAAATGGCTGATGTTATCATGATGTACAAAATTCTGGCCAAGAAGCTATCAATCAATCCAGATGATTTCGTTGATGGGTCGCTGACGAAATCGGTAAGAGGAAAGCTCAAACTTCGGGTCTCTGTCGCTAAATCACGAGTCAGGTCAGACTTCTTAACCTACAGGATTCTTAAGGAATTCAACTTGTTGCTTGGCAAGTATGACGATTTGACGATGCTGTCTGCTCAAGCGTGTAGAAGGTTTATTGGGTAATCCGGAATTTCTTGATGACTGATATTATTGATGTTGCGCTGCTTGATTTATGTTATATATCCGTGTAACTGATGGTTTGATGTTGTTTTTAACGCTGTTTACGCTAGACTTTCGTCTATGCCTCAATAAATAAAATAAATAAATGTACGAGTGTGAGTGTTGCTGCAGAGGACGGAACGTGGTTAGAGACTCGCAACTCTTGAGAACGCCGCCCGCGACTGCAAATGATAGACGGAGCGGTAGCAAACACTCATTTAGCCGGAGAAGCAGGCTAGGACTTTTTCTGATATCTGATATGTCCGTCTGAAACGCGAAAAGTTATCATAGACGAGAACTCCAAGATTCTCCGATATCTAGTAGTTGTAAAACATTGATTCTTTCTAGTTTGGCTTTAAAATTCTTACCCGTTTTGCATTTTATAACGTCAGATGGAAGACGCTGCAGCCATCTCGCAACTCTATAGAAAAGCACATAGAACATTCTCGTGTGATTTGACCTAAGGATTCTTTTATAGTGCAAATTGAACCCTCCAGTTCTTTCACTACTTGGTATGAACGTCCAGTACTTACTAGGCTTCATCTTGATTTCGCCCCGAAGAATACGAAAAACAAATACAAGGTCCGCTATGATACGTCTGTGCTGCAAACTTTTCGACCCCACCCCAATTCTGTCATTCGAACGACACAGCTTGGCATTGTACTCGAATTTGACCCATGATGAGTGCGGTAAAAGGCCAGTCTCGTGAAAGTTTTCTGGACCTTCTCAAGCTTAAGTATTTGCTTTTTTGAAAAAGGGTTCCACGCCTGTGAACAATAGTCAAGATGGGCAAAACGTATGATTTGTATAAACGAGTCAAAATTTGGCTGTTGTTGCTATGAATACTGCGAAAAATTGAGAAAAGGGAGGTGAATGCTTTCCTTACTACTTCATTGATGTGCTCTGAAAAATCAAGTTTGTTGTCAATCATCACCCCAAGATCTCTGGATACGTCGCAGCTCTTGAGAGTAACACCAATTATGGTGCACTGATTCCTTGATCCTACTCCAATGTGCATCACAAGGCATTTATCTAAATTGACAGTCAGATCCCATTTCGAAGCCCAAGTAATCAGTTTTCCAATACACCGAGATAGCTTTTCGGTCACTTCTGTGAAGTTCTCGTCATTGTAGGATCCGTATATTTTGATATCGTCGGCATACATTTGGCGACCAATACTTTTAGAGCCTTCAAGAATGACTGAAGACAAATCCATGGTGTAGATTAGAAACAGCAGGGGCGAAAGAGCTCCTCCTTGAGGCACTACACTACAGCAATGATGTCTGTCGCAAAACTTTCCCCCAATCTTCACTGTCATGTATCTCTCGTGAAGATACGATCGAAACCACTTCAGCAAATTTCCATCAATTCCTATCTGATAAAGACGATGGATCAACTTTACGTGATTGACCTTATCAAAAGCTTAGACAGATCAATATAATTTACATCTGTACAACAACCATGGTTTAATGCTAAATTCCAGTCAAAAATACTGTCTAGAATATTAGTTGTAGTTGAAACCTCAGGAAGAAAGCCATGTTGCTGTGGAGCGATGGGATGCAATTTGGAAATCCAGGAAAGAAGTTTCCGTCGAATACATTTTTCCATCACTTTGACTGGTGTAGGAGTTAGGCTTATAGGTCGGAATTCAGAAACAGGTCTAGGTTTCGTTGTTTTGGGGATCGCCACCACTATAGAGCCTTTCCAAACCTCTGGTACCTCTCCTAGCATAAGCGGGATGTTAAATATGTGGGCCAAGGGTTTTGTAAGAGACTTTTCACATTTACGGAAAACTATAGATGGTATTCCATCATACGGCTCAGTTATCGAAGGCTTTATGCTCTTCAGTACTTCAGCAATATCATCAGGATAGAAATACATTTCGGTGAGTGTTCTCCCAGTCCGTATAAAAGGCTCATCATCAAGAAGCGATTCAACTGAGTTGCCACATTTAGAGAACACAGTATGAAAGAAGTTGGCTAGTGCTTGGACCTTCTCATTATCAGCAGTATATTTTCTTCCATCAACATCAGTAAAAAATGGGATCCCCTTCTTAGTCTTCATCCTACATTGTAAGTGGTGATGCAAGTGTTTCATAGAAGAATGCGCTGCAAGTCGTTTCTTCCTGCTAGCACAGAATTTTTGCAAATGATGGTCAATATCACTACATACTTTTTATATAAATTGTTCATGAAGGGATTTTTTAAGCTCCTGAAAATACGCTCCTTCTGGGAGAGTAGATTTAAAATGTGTTGGGGAGTTTTACGGCGAGATGTTCCTAAAATTTTGAACGGAACGAAAGTATCAAATGCACCATAGACAACTGAGCAGAATCTTCGTTATACATAGCTGGCGGAAGAATAACTCTCAAACAAGCTAAGCCAATCGACTGTGGAAAAATATCGATCAAGTAAATTGTAATCTACATCCATAAAGTTAGGCATAGGAAGGCTATCAATACTGCAAAAATTCATAGAAACCTTGAAGCGAATCATGCTGTGGTCGGATGCACCTAACGGTGGAATCACACTCACATCCCCGGCTAGAGGTAAGGTGATTAGTGCAATATCAAGCATTTTACTCCATGTGTTGGCTGGAAAACTACCTGGCTGAAACCAGCTTCTTTAAAAAGCGTAATAAACTGAGAAGCATTTGTGTTCAACGCTTTAGAATTACGCCAGTCCAATGAGAGATTAAAATCACCCTAAATTATGATTTTTTCCCTACTAGAGATGAGCGTAAGTAGTAAATCCAATAACAAATCATCATCGTTTTTGGAGCTGTTGGGTGGGCGATAAACCAAGATAAAGCGAATTAAAGAGAGGGAAAGTGAGCACACCGCATCTAGACAAAGAACGTCGACGGGTTCCCTTCGTCACACCACAACCTTCTGGAGTCAGAAGAGGAGACACCGTCGTCCTACGACGACGGATCGCATTCAGAATTGAGCATGAGATGCTGCTGCAGCAGAGGAAGCGCAGCCCTCTCCTGCTTGACTCAGAGTGGTGGAGAAGGGAAGTATGGGGGACTTTTAGGGTGGACCAGGAGAGCTACCAGGAAGGAAAGGAACAACATGGAGGAGGGACCAGGACAAGGAAACCAGCTAGAAGAAACCAGTATGGGGTCAATAGTGAAAACAAGGAAGTGGGCCAGGGGTTGGGATCAGGAAGGTGGGGGGGGGGAAGACCAGTAAAGGCGGACCAGCAATTAGATCTAGAAAGAAGAAACGAGTGAGGGGGAAGCTGGCGCCCGGATTCGGAAGACGTGTCAACAGTGGAGGGGCCGAAGTACTGCGCAGCCCAAACCAATGATGTTACTGGACAGTGTGGAGAAAACGTCTATGATGAAAGGTACCGAAGTGGTGAACGGCTTGATGACGATGAAGTACGCTGCAGGTCCTAGATGTTAGCGAATTTTAAGTTTAACAAAAGCTACTTTCTTTAGGTCAGTGATGGTGCAAAGTCGCGCCAAGCGCGCAAGTGCGAGACACGCCGTTAGGCGTGTCGGGGCACTTGTATATATATATCACCTGTATCACCTGTCGTCCCGTTGATCATCGACTTTCTCGAGCGGACGCCAGCAGCGTCTCCATTCGTCCCTGTCGCGTGCCAGAGTGGTCCAATGGATCCTCCTCGCTCGAGGGACGCGAAGAGCGTCATATCGGTCGTTCAGGGCTTTCACGAAGAAGTTCGACCAACGCGTTGGTGGGCGTCCTGGTGTTCTTTTGACATCCCGCGGAATCCAGTCGGTGATGGCTCTCGTCCAGCGGATGTCTGCGAATCGCATTGCGTGGCCGGCCCACCTAATTTTCGACGACTTGGCCCGTGTGACAGCGTCTCTGATCTTCGAACGTCGGCGAAGCTCGGAACTTCGAACGTTCGAAGATCAGAGACGGTTGCAGCCGGAAAGACTCAAACGTGACCGAGTTATTGCGCTCAGAACACGCCCGTGCGTCCAATTTTGCACAACAACGGTCGATGTTCTCCGCGCCCTTACTCGCCCAGATTACAGTTCTTGCTGCTTGCAGTAACTTCAATTCACCACCAAAAGCTACATCGAGTGGTATCAGACTTGGCCCGGTTCAAAAATATCGATTTTCGATGCCGCCATTGTCCTTCTGCCGCCGCCTTGAGCCGCCTCGCTTTGATGCGAAATTGTCAAAAAATCGATGTTCCCAGAATTGGTCGAGATTGACACCGCTCGATAGAGCTTCTCGAGCTGAACAGAATGGTACCATCTCGCCTGTTAAAAACTTAAATATGGGCGAGTAAGGGAGGAAGGAACTTCGCCGTTGTCCTCCTCCGCTCTAAAATGGCAGATTGGGCTAAGGCAGCCTAGGCATCTGAAGAGTTGCGAGCACGCCGTCATAAAGAGCTTTCAGTCTCGTGCTCGTCCACGCATGCCGTTACCACATCTTGTCTTCCCACAGTAGTCGTGTCAATAACCAAGTGCGGCCAGTCAAAGCCCGCTGACTGCGCTGACAATCTCCGTGCTTTGGGATTTCATCAAAAAACTTCTTCAGTGTGGCGGTGGGCAGCCGTAGTTCTAGATTTCCACTATTTCGATGGGGGTTAATTCAACTGTCGTGGTAGCCCTCCTATGTCCAACTGACCATTCCCTAGTAAAAAATTTTAAATTGTTTAAAAAGTTGAAGTTCGAGGAATTTCATGGATACTCTTCTGTCGGTATAGGATGATGATGTCAAGTATTTTCAGCAGAATCTCAGTAGCTGCAAAGATGAGCAAAGACGTAACGATGACATTATTATTGCGCACTCGGCTTGACGTATTCAATGCAGAGATCTAGAGATGCTTATCACAATTGCTGTAGTGAAATAAATCTCATAAACATAAAACTTGGTGCTGTTGTAGCAGTCGTCTAGCAGAAAACCTAAAAACCTATGCATGTTTTGGAATATCCACTGGAGGAACATCAATAAGACAGCGATATAGGTCATAGGTGTGCATTCTAAAATATTATAAAAAGGGCTCGGTTTTACACTGCAACATGGAGGTGATAACAGCGATTACCCGTAATATAACAGGACTGATATGGGATTAGATCAGTTATTATGGGTATTTAAAGCGAACTATGACGGGAATTTGCGCCTACGGAAGTGAATCTTGGGAGACGAGTATCATGCGATCGCTGGGTTAATTGGTTTCGAGTCGTTGTTCTGTGGTTTATCTTCAATCAACTCCTGTTTGGGCTCTTCGTCTCGGATAGTGTCCCAGGATTGGACGTCCGCTGAAATACTCAACTCAGAAGGTGGAAGGGATATAACTGAGGTGCTGAGGCGACATACCTGAACCGGATATTTGGAAGAAGGCGCCGGTTGTTATGCAGATGATCACAATTGTGAGAAAGACGACTCGCCACTCTTCCAATATTCCCTGGATTTAAAGTGTGAATCAATAAATGGGCCTTTGAATGTCCGTGTGCAGTGAACCAACCTGTTTGGTAAGAGCACCGATTTCGTATGGAGCTATTGAGGACGCTATCTGAAAGCCCGAGAGGTGAAGATGTCATAAAATAGGTGAGTGCACCGCGTGGATGTTGCTAAACACCGCTGCATTTCGGACTAGGTTCGGAGCGGGGGAGCTCTACGACCTCACCTGCACGTATGACTATGTTTATACTTCCGACACCATCGACGCGATGACCTGCATAGAAGCCAGGCTGAAGGCGCACTACGCTAGGCATTACTATAGAAGGCGGAGGACCGCCCGATTACGGTACATCCGATGGGGTAGAGCCCATGCTATGGAGCAGACCTCATGCTGCTCCCAATTGACGAGTTAGGATCAGCCGGCTTGGGACAACCTTGTAGATGTCTCATACACAATGTGTGGACTTTATATGGATTAAGTAGCACTTTAAACACACTGCGGATGCAATAACTGTGAAAACAAAGCAAAATATAAAGGGAAACATGGAAGCCCTCTATAATGGCAATGGCAGTAAAGGACATGGGAAGCCTTAGAAACGACGACTAGGCGATAAATTAGAGGTTAAATTAGGAAATGGGAAGATCGCTAATACATGGTGTTTTTATTGCTACCCTTTGTGAGCCTGTGATTGCTTCAAAAAGCAGTGGTAAGGCCAAGTTCTCGTTTCCGCTTTTCTTTGATTTGTTCATTTCCCTCTCATACATATTATATTAGTTTTTAATGTGAAACGGCGTTTCTCCGACATTAGGCAGCACGGCAGCAAAATGAACGTCTTCGTCCACCTTCAATTTTCAAAGAAGAGTCGTTAGCTTCTCCAACCCGTCAAGTCGTTTTTTGACCACCACATTTTTCTCGCATAGCTATAGCATAGCCATCTTTTGTACAGCGACCATTTATTTGGCTGATTAGATGACTCCCTCCTTTTTTCCTTTCACACTCGACTTATCATACACGCGAGAAACGCGCGGGAATATAACGTAGGGCCTGAGCGATTCCTTAAGCGATAGATTTTGCCACTATGTACGTCTTCGCCAGTGTCGGAAGTATAGAACCTGGATGGCGGAATTCTCAAAATCAACACAATGCGGCAGTCGCGGTGGTTGGGGTGGGGGAGTAGCGTCATTGCAGTACATATACACCCCGGTGCAAAATTATAGATTCACCCCCGATTTGTCCATTAGAACCAGAAGATCCCGCTGACGAGGCTTAATGATGTTACCATCGTATTCCTCACTATCGAAATCCTTTACAGAAAAATTCTAAACAGGTCATCTTATCAGTGCTAGATACCACGAACTTTTATTGAAGAAGTACCGAATAGAGGCCAGTGTAAATTATAGGTTCACTTGAAGATATTTCCCACGCTCATCATTTTCCCGCGCAAAACTCGGTATAAATAGGTCAATAACTTAACGAAAAGCAACACTGTTATCAATCGATACAATGGCAAAGGTCCCAAGCTTTCTTCATGTGAACAAGCTTAAGTCGATGCTCTTCATGCTGCCGGCCTTTCAAACAGGAAGATCGCAGCTCAACTAGGAAGGTCGTTGAACTAGGAAGGTCGCATCAATCGTTATCTGAAGGACACGGAAGCCTACAAGCAAAAGTCGAGCGCTGGCTGTCCAAGGAAGCTGTCTGCAAGAGGTGAGAGCCGTCTGCTCCGGACGGCTTCCAATAGCACCCGGTCCGCGGAGGACTCCGACGTCATCTGGACCTCCCCATATCGAAGTGGACAGTACTACGAAGCTTGAATCGCAGTACACACATTGTTCATCAAGCTATGAAGGGTGCTCCTCGTTTGACGGACTGCCACAAGGCCTCCAGGCTCAATTTCGCTCGTGCACACATAAGCACGAATTGGAAAAAGGTGAGATGAGACAGCATCTAGTTTACACGCAAGCAGAAATGCGGTTTCAATTTTTAGGTGGTATTCTCCGATGAAAAGAAGTGGAATCTTGATGGGCCCGATGGATACAGACACTATTGGAGAGATCTGAGAAGAGAGGAGCGAGTATTCTCTAGGGGAAACTTCGGCGGTGGAAGTCTCATGGTTTGGGCTGCGTTTTCTGGATACGGACTTGTTGCCTTGGAGTTCGTCTCGTGTAGAATGAACAGTGAAGACTATCAAAGACTACCAGAAATTGCTCGGAGATCACCTTCTGCCATATTTCAGAAGATTTCGTAGGCATAACCTTATTTTCCAGCAAGACAATGCATCCATACATGTATCGCAGTCAACTACAGATTGGCTTAACTCCAACAGAATGCAACTTTTGGAGTGGCCCAGTTGTTCTCCAGATCTCAACCCGATAGAGAACTTGTGAGGCATTCTTGTACACAAGGTGAGCAAAAATGGAACCACTTACACTTCGATTTCTGATCTGAAGAATGCCATCCTTGATGCATGGGCCAATGTAGAGCAAACTGTTATTGATAACCTTGCCAGTAGTATGCCAAGTAGAATTTTCGATGTTGTTTACAACAAAGGTGGTGTGACGAAGTACTAATATTACTTTGTCTGTAGGTGCTTTTGTGATTAATCAGGCTTTTTTATGAAGTGAATATGAAGTATATTTTGCACCGGTCTCCATTCGATAAATTATCAATAAAATTGCACTGATAAGATAACCTGCTTAAAATTTTTCTATGAAGGTTTTCGATATTGAGAAATGCTATCGTAACATCATTAAGCCTCGGAAGCAGATTCTTCGGATACTAGTGGACAAATCGGGGGTGAACCTATAATTTTGCAACGGGGTGTACCACTTTCACGTCGAACTGGACACTTTTCAAATCAAATTGGACACTCTTCTAAGCTAGTCTAACCATAAGACCTCTGAAATCAAAGCGAAGTCCTCTAAATAAAATCGAGCCTCTTCTACATTAAACTGGAGGCTCTCCAAAAACTTCGATTAATTTTTTGTTCAAGAAAAATTTTGGTATAAATTTCTTTGAAGTCTTAATTCATCTACTTAATAAGTGAACACATTGTTTGAAATTTTATAAAATTCTATTTTTTGAGAAAAATAATGGTTGAGGCTTTTTTTGAGGAGCAAGAAGGTGGCCATTTTATATTGCCAAAACAGAGATTGCACCGTGCCCTGCCCGAAACCTTGCGATTTTTGTTCGATTGATAGCAAAATTTCTGTTTGCATGCAGTCTCATACCTGCAAGCGGTGCAACATAAACAATTGTAAAAAACACACATATCCTAACTTTCTTGCTGCATGTGAGCAGTATTAACGTTATCAATCAAACAAACATTGCGACTTGTTTTTCGAGTGCATGGCGCGATGGGTCTTTTAATGCACTACTTGACTGATACCTTGTTGTGCTTCAAAATAAAATTTAATTACTATTTTTTTCTCAAAAAATTTTTATAAAAATATTGCACATGTTGGGGCAACTGAACCAAAAAAAGGCGTGAAAAGAGTCCATTTGGATGTGAAAATCGTATCTGTACACAATTTTAAAGTGTTCTTGAACCCTACCTCGTTTTTTTATAATATTTCCACCATTTCTTCTTTCTTTTTCTTCACTAAAACTCTTAAAACTATATCAACAAAAACATAACATATGAGAACGCGAAAATTAAAATAAGGCAGAGGTTAAACACAACAACCAAGAAATGGACAAATCTCCATGAGAAATTTTCAGTAGTAAGTCGTTTCCAGTGGGAGTATCATAGAAGGAGGATGCACAAGAATAGAATAGAAATCTGATATCGTGGAATACTACAGTCAACAGAGAGTCCGAATATGCCCGGCTGATGCGGCATGCGGAGGAACATTTTGAACTGACCTGAGCCCATATTCTGCTGAATGAAGCGATAGCAGCAGTTTGAGAGGGAGCTATGGAGACGACACTGAAAACCAACGTTAGCCTGATGGGAGTCAAGTAGCTGCAAGAAACCCTCGTGTCTCGCCTCGTGTTATAGCCTGGAACGTAGCCAGAGACGAACGCCATTGCCAAACATACAAGAACCACAGCCGTCCATCGATAGGTGCAGTCGCAGAAGCACAGCAGGCCGAAGCACAACGCTAGTCCGAGAGATGCTGAAGAGTAGCGAGGATTGCAAGACTGTGAGAGAGCTTCGACCAAAGCAACTGAATACCCACCGCTAGTATTGCACGCTTTGGTTACGTTTGTGAATCCCATCCACTTCCGTTTCTTTGACTCGTCAGCAAAGCCGGCGTAGATGATTTTCGAGACGAATTGACAGATGAACGGCAGGGCTGAGAGGATTCCGTTCTGTAAGGCGCATATATCACCCGAACACTTGGAGAGTCAAAATGCGACGTGCCAACCGATGTCAGGCTCATATTCAGGACAGTCTTGTAATACAATGGAAGGTAGGTTACTGTGCCGACAGTGATGAAATTGTGCGCGAAGGCACTGCCGGCGATGGACCATACGACTGGCGACGTGAGCAGTTGCACCCAGTTGGCTCGCTGAAATTGCACGGAGTAGAGGAGTCTTCAGAAAGGGCTGGTGCCTCCAGAATTACCTGCACGCGGGGCCGGCGACCTGATGCACTCGTGATAATCTGAAGCTCTTCGTCGGTAATACCTCTAGCTTTGGCCGGATCGTCTGCAACGAAAACCTGCCATACGACGCAAAGCATCACGCCAAGGACTCCTGAAAACCTTAGGACGACTATTGCATGCGCCGACTTTGCGAAGTCGACGTCGTAATGCTCACCGTATGTGTGAAATGCCATAGGCCATCCTCCCATGAATGGAATCTGACACAGCTCTGCCGTCGCGAACATGGCAATCACTACAGAAAGCTGTGAACAAACTCAGTGAGGGACTAGGTTCTAACAGTAAGAACGAGTGCATGTTGGCAAACCTGATTTCCAGTGGTTGCAATCGCAAGAGCAGTGCTTTTCTCCGTAGGCGGAAACCAGTGACCAACAAGCACACTCATACATGGCCAGAGGAGACCCTGATGAAATTCTGCGTAATATTGGAAAAGTCAACGAGCATTAGGCGAATTCATAACACGGTCAGAACAAGTTTGTTGATTCCTTAACGGATGTTGAGAAAAGCCGCGCTGCGAACGACATCTATCTATGTAACGGTGACTACAGAGTGTCACCAACTGAATGATCTGAGGCCTCTTCACCAATCGGAATTACCACATGGGCCTGCTATGGATCACTGACATTTAGTGCGTTTTCTCTTCGGTCCCAACTGCTATGGATCCTATGTGTTGGCTTGTTACGCCATGTGCGGTTATTCCCACTCTGCCGCGTATGAAGACCTATATAGATACGCCTGACGAGGGAGCCAGTAAGGGACTCCAGCTCACGCCCCAACAGCACCTTCCTCTTCCGTATACAAGCCTTTTAATAAAGACAGTTAGTACCTCTGTTAACTAGGAATACTCGGGAGCGAAGTAGAGAGGTCAAAGTCAGGAATCGACCAACGGCTGTGGCGGCATTAGAACCTCCTGAAGGCGAAGAGCAGCAATTGCAATTTCAATCAATTCAATCTGCGGTCAGTTATCAAGACCAAAGATGAAGTAGCATCTCTCCTACTTCAATAATAGTCGCTGCCATCCTGCTTGTTGGTGTATGTATGATTATCGGAAGAGAAGCACGGAAATCATGCCTGATCTCAACATCTAACCGACATCCATAAAGTGACTTGCTGTGTAGTTGTGTCAAGACATGAAAAGTGAGCTCTTCGATTCATTACGTAAAGCGCAATCCTATTATATGTACCATTTTCACGGCGAGTTGGACACTCTTCTAAGCTACCCTAAGACCTTTGAAATCAAAGCGAACTCCTCCAAATTGAATTGAGCTTCTTTTCTACATTACACCAAAGACTCTACAAAAAGCGTAGAACAGTTTTTTGTTCAAGGAAAACTTTTGTACAACTTTCCACGAAGTTTTGACTCACCTACACAATAGTGCAACACATTGTTCGAAACTTTACAAAATTCCTATTTTTTGAGAAAAATAATGGGTTAAAGCTCCTCTTCAGGAGCAGGAAGGTGGTGATTTTTTACTGTCAAAAAAAGATTGCGCCATTCTTCGTCCAAGAATGGAGCGACAGAACAAAGCGTACGCATCGATTTTCCCCGGATGATAGCTCGGCACCAATTGTACGCTTTGTCCTGTCGCTCCCGTCGTTGCCGTCGCTCCCACTACGGACTATGAACAGGCCCACAGGTATATGTTATACTTCGGCGACTCGCCAACATATACCATAGTCGCGGCTGGAGCGACGAAAGTGTCAGGGTCACCCGCACAAAGAGTAGCGATCGATTAATCACCGACAGGAAAAGATCGATGTGCATGCCTTGCTCTGATCAATCCCGTCGCGGACTACGGAAGGGCCCAGCGCAAAGCAGACACCTTTGGCCAACGTACCGATTTTACCAAACCCCTGTGATCCTACTCTTGTTGTATGCATGCCTTTACGACAGTCATGGTATGTAGGCATACCTGTCCGAAGCCCATGATGAATCGCAGCATGACTAACGGCACAGCGCCGAAGTAGCTCGCCACCGTCGGTGTGGCGAATGTTCCCACGACGTTGATAATCGCACCGTAGAGCACCAGTCGTTTGGCGCCCATCCAGCGGTTGAGCTTCTGAAACTTGATGATTCATCACCTCAAATAAGTGTAACAATCATATCTTAATACAGAGCTTGAGGCCTCGCTGCCACCACAATTTCAGTCCTTTCAGGTATACTTGATTTCTTGAACGACGTCAGCAACCTCGCAGCCAAAACTCGTGCTTTAATTATTATAGTTACATAACTTCAACTGGTCAAAGCCTATAGAGCTTAACGAGTGCTCTCATGAATGTTATTCTCATCTGTTCTCGCTTACCACATCGTAGTCGTTACAGATGGAGGCGCAATACAGGTATAAAAGTGCAGTACCTTTTATTTAGGCTTGGAAAGTTTCAATATACTACTAAGATAGGATGGAATACTTCGCTTTCCGGGTGCACTAGGGTTGTGCTAGAATAGTAAACTCTAGTATGGAAAAAGCAAGAGAAATTAATCGTCATAAGGGTGCACCCCCGTTCCCGTATTGCGCCCAGGTGGCGATAAAAAAGCGGACGAAAATTTGTGGCTCGCGTCAACAATGAAGGTATGGTCACACTCAATAGGTGACGAAAGCCTGCACCTCAGGCTGTTCCAAGCCTGCCCATAGTCCCATATGGACGAGAGCTACTGATCATTCAAGCAAACCATACACATCGGTTTCCCCTGGTGACTGACGATCAACTCGCTGCGCTAGCTCCCGTTGGTGACTATGAACAGGTCGTAAGTCGTTATACAGCATACTGCATGAGCCAACGATATCGATTAGACGGCGCTGAGAATCGATATCAATGGATTTCGGGCGCCTCGACACCTTGTAACCGAGGTATGAAGAAAGTTTCCTAACGATTCCTAAGACCTTTGCGCACTTTTTCGGAAAACGGCGGGCCGCAGAACTCGTGAAACGCGTCGCTCACGTACACTCCGGGGACGGTCAGGAGGTACAAAATATGGCCGCGGCCCCTCGCCGGGGAGGGGGAGGGGGCGTGCGATCTTCCTCTCATTCCACTTGTTCACCTACCCCCAACCCCCTAGGCTTCACCGCGCTGTCCGGTCTAGTCGGGACCTACTGGATCTAGTCGGGACCTACTGGTGCTATTCGCTTTCCCGCAGTCTGTCTGCGCTCTAGCCGACCGCGGTCAAAGCGGCACGGTAGCGCTCGCCGCCGGCGGCAAGCTCTGCGTCTCTGCCCTATGGTTAGAGATAGTTCCGCCGTTTTATCGCAAAAGTGTGCGGAGGCCTTTAGAATAGAAGTGCTGTGGAGTATTAATGCGATTACCTCAGTGACAAGGGTGGCAACAAGACCACCAGCATAGAACGAGGCGAATATGACGGCCCTTTGTTGAGAGGTCCACATTAGGTCGCCGTTCTAAATAAGTGTCCCTCTTCTGCATTAAAGCCTAGGCGGCTCTACCAAACTGAACTGGACTCACATAGAGATAGACCTTCTCGTTTCCGACTTTCAGCACGTCGCACTTGACCAGCGAGTGGTTTGTAGCCCTCAGTTCTTTGACACCACTGATAGCTGTTTCATTCAGCATGCAAACCATCGCCTAGAAACGCAAACTCACGACCTTGCTCTTGGCGTGCTCATAATGCCAGCAACTTTAGATTTTCTCTAGATTTTCACTAATTTATCCTGGTGTAAGAGCTCAGCAGGACACTTAGGCATTCAGCCTACTGTAGTGAATATGCTAGAACCTTGCCAAAGCTCAGGGCAGGCAGCTGCAAGGCGTAAGCTGCGAAATGCGAAGACAGTGGAGAAGGCAGCAAAGGAAGACGTGTATGAAAGGTGATCGCATCGCGGATGTACTAGTATCTCCCTCACCAACGCCTCCTGCACCTCCACAATCCACTTGCGGATTGCAGCTTTACGACATCCAACACCTTGACGACTCTTTGAGGGGCTAGTCAGCAGCTTCCACCTGAACTTTACCACAACCGACTAAAATTGTTTGAATAGCTCTATGTCCTGAAAAAGGTATCCTCTTCCTGAGACGTACATAGTACACGAAACAGTTTGCTGAGCACGAATTTCACGATTTGGGAGCAAAATTTATTTTCAAACTTTTGTATGGCCGAATGAAATGACTTCGACTGAACCCAATGCCTTTCACCCACCATGTTCAAGTTACTTCTCATCAAGCCTTCTATAGTAAGCGCCAAAGCAATGCATACCGCCACCCGGAGTCGAACACTTCGCCAACTCCATAGACTGGCTGTCATATGAAGTTGTCCTGAAAAGTCGCTTAAGCTGATGTTGTTGAACGAGAAGGACCTCAGACTACTACTACTGAGCGGAGCAGCGAACTAGTGGCTGATGACGATAACGCAGAGTTGAGAAGTGATTCTAGGTTGACTGGCTCTAATTCTAGAGGTGATCTGGGCCCGCCTCGATGTAGTCTACAATTAGATGGAGCAGATTACGTTGACACCTCGTACAGGCTAGCAGTTAGAGTTAACGATAGCTCAACGTTCGTTATACCACTATGGCCTGTAGCAGATATGTAAAGTACTAGCTGTGGCCAGTATGGATCGGACGCCGAATCGGAAAACTCAGATCCGTCATTTTTTCAAACCCCGAATAGATGGATTACGCAAATAGTGGCATTTCTGAAAAACCCGAATCATGGGTTGATTCAGATGAGGGTGATTTTCACTGGAACGGATTTTCAGATGACTCAGATCACGGTTTGATATCGGATATCCGATTCGGATACGATGCTAGATTTCTGGTCAAAATCAGTTATCTGAATCATCCTGAAATAGAGTCGGGTGAAAAACACCATTAACTGAATCGTGTTAAGATCTGGACTTTTCAAAACGTTATTATTCACATAATGCACTTTGAAAAAATTGACGAGCCCAAAGTATCCGAATCGGCGTCCGATCTAATGTCTATTGGCCGGCCGATGCACAAGTCAGCGCTTTGTATTTCCCGGACAAGCTTACTACTGAAAGTGGGATGGAACGCTTGGTTGACCTGGGCTGGGCGGGGAATGAATCCGAACCAAGAACCTAGTATCGGGTGCACTCCACAGCCGGCACCTACTTCGTCTGCGCTACATGCTCTTACAGTAGCACCGCTCCGCTACAGTAGCAAATATTGTAGAGAAATGCATAGCTTTTTGATTACAGGCAAGCCGGTTACGCCAAATGGCTTTCGAAATGTTAAAAATAGCGGTCATAATTGGAACAAGTTTGAGTTTGAATCGAAGTCCAGCAATGACATGCAAGATGGGGTCTTCTGAATGTTTGTTCAGTTCTGTGAATCTAATTCGGGGACGCAGGCGTTTCTAGTTCAGCTGCACCATGTTCACAAAAAGTCAGCTTTTTTCGAAGAACGAGTAGTTAACGACACGAGGGCTTTTTAGGGTCCCCAGTATAAATGTATGTTCGCTCATACTAAAACGTTCTTGCTGCACAAGTTCCACTTTCGATGAATCTTGGCATAGCGTTGTTTAACTGACAGTATTCTTGCTATACGCGACGAACACAGTCAAGGCTGGCACGGAACCACATCGCTTCAGTCGCAGACGTCCGATTCGGCTTGTCAGAGACTCGTACGAATCGATGTTCATGGCCAAGTGCGTGTTGACGAGGACACCAACGCCGCCTACTCCCCTGCTGTCGCATGTTCCGCGGAACAGTTCTTCTCCGGAGTCGTAGGCGGCGTGTAGGGGGTGGTGTCTTCTCGTCTCGGTCAGTCCGATGACGTCGTACTTGATCTTCCTGGCTTGCATCATCAGGTCCTCGACGGATGCTTCCGATGCAAGCGTGCGGGCGTTGTAAGTACAGATCGTCATCCTAGTCCTTCTCAATTTGCGCAACCTGGTTAGGCCCTGAGATTTTAGCAGCCTCTCCGTACTCGTCCTTCCCATCGCTGCAGAAATGGGGGCTCTTTCGGGGTCAGGGGAATGAGGCCCTTTAGTGCTGATGTTTTTGACTGGAGTACACACGGGAAGCTACTCGGGCTCTGTTGTGCGGACGAAGAACTCCGGGCAGCCAGCCAGACTGCCCGAAGGGACGGGGCGAGACTTAAGGCGGCATCGAGGGAGACACTAACGGTTCTTGCCACAGTTTAGCGAATTAAGTGGGTGAAAGTAACGACACAGTAACGACTAGGCTGTACGAAGAAGCATTAGAGCACAAGGAAGCACCTCTATTGGTGTGAGGAACCAGTGCGTCGAAGAGCGAATTGAGGGAAAGTACAGCACGTTAGATAGCTTGAGAAGTACAGTAACGGAGTACAAGAGGCTGAGAGTCATCAGTAGCGAACAGGCAAAGACTGACAATGAGAATGAATGAAACTGAGAATGAATTAGGGCAAGAATGACATTCATTGGTTGGCTGACGCAAATTGCTGGTAAAAAATCTGACAGGAACTGTCAGCATAGGTCCAGAAGCAAAAAATGAGTTAATGTCAAGTTCACTGTTTCATGGAGCAGTATGTGCACCGAGTCGTGTGTTTCGTGTTTAGATCAGGACGATGCCACAATAATTAGACCAAGCAAGAGCTCCGACGAACTACCGCTCACCGGTATTGTCTTATGAAAAATATGGCACTAATCGAATTTCTCTCAAGTCGTTCCGGCTGGCAGGGAACTTAAAAGGGTACAGATTTTATTCCGAATTCGAGCGATACCTGGCGTAAATAAGTAGCTGGTGCAGCCAGTGCATCTATTGGTTAACGCCTCTCTCGCGGATTCTACCCAGTCGGGCAGATACCCGACAAGTACCAAACAACACCGTTGGAGGTATTTCGAAATAAAGTTTTCAAAATGCCAAAATCGTCGCGAAAACTTCCAAAACAGTCAACGCCTGAACATGAAAAGTTCAGTAAGGGGCCACTAATTCCCACATGAAATGCGTAATTGTTGCTACCAATTATTTTATGAAAATCTATGTCCCCTGCGGTTTTCAGCATCAAAAACGAATGAGGAAACCATAGGGTACGTAAGAAACACTAAAACATGAGCTAACATTTGGCTATACCGCTAATGGGAATGGGGTCGAACAAGTGGACTCAGTTCGTGACCTCGGCTTTTTAGTTAATAGCAGTCTAACCTTGATAAACATTGCAAGACAATAGTTCTTAGTGTTTCCAGAAAAGTGTCCAACTTGTTTAGAGCTCGTTCTACTCGTTAGGCCAACATTAAGGGCCTAAGATTGAATCAGCTAAGAATAATCTCTCTAGAAAAGTTGTTGTGCGTTCTGTTGGTTTTGTTTATGATTGCACCCTCACCGCCGACCAGAATGCTAACCTAGGCCCGGAAGCTCCTGAGTTCTTGAGAAAGAAGTTCGACCTCATAATGTTGCACGAAATTCTGTACGATCAGTGCAGTCTCATATTGCATCACTTTGTAGTGGAAAGGAGCTCATTCATCCTACATAGGAAGTCTCATTCACCCTCCTCTGCTACCAAAAGCTAGAACCTACTTTCGTCACCATGTTTACTCCATTCGAACTGAATGGGAACTTATCAAGCTAAGTAAGCAACCTACTTATTTAACTTATCAAAGTAAAAAAAAAGTTTATGTAGATCTCGAATGTTTCATGAAGATATTGGACTATTATCTGAATCCTAACTGATCGCAGTTATAAATTTATTGGAAGGATCCTAGATAGTCTCATGAGATGAATGTTTATCGTCTGTAATTCGTTTATTCGTGAATTGTATTGCCGATCTATTTATTGTAACTTGTGCTTGACGTGTCCGTGCAATAGATTAGAATTTTAAAAAAATAGCATGCTCAAAACTGCACATTCAGGAGCTTCAGAACAATGTTGGTCAGGAGTGCAAACACTGTGAACGCATGCGATGTCTACCGATGTTGAAGGCTATTACATAACTATTACAACACCGTGAAAATATACGATGTTTGTCAATGTTGAAGACATAACTATTAGGTTGTCCCGTAAGCCCTTGACTTTTTTTTCAACGATTCACTGCAGATTTCGCCGACGGTGTCTTGCATAGCGCTGCAAAGCTTTCGAAAAGAATGATTTGCTCTATCAGATCCCGTGTTGCATTTCTTTTTTCATCATGAATTTTGTCAATTTTTAGGTCGTTGAAGTGAAAAGTGAAGAAGTGGAAAGTAGCCATTTGCACACTTGTTCTCTCCGCTTAGGTTTGCAGTTTTTTTTCGCAGGTTTTCATAGCATTTGGAAGACAATGTTCTGTGCTACAAGAATACGTGTTGGTCCTATCTGCTCATTTGCCCTTTAATGATTGTTAGGTAATCAAATTGGGACGTCCGACTTTTCCGTCCGAAATTTTACCGAAGCTCCTGCTCTATGGTAGGACTTTTTTGCTCGGGGTTATATGTCGTTCGAAAGAGAATGTCTTGCCCTATAAGAATTCGGGTCGCGTTTATTGGCTCATGCTGATTTCTGTCGAACATCAACAACATTCCAAAAAGAGAAAAGTCATCTTCGCCAACAGCTCCATCTCCTTGTTCAGTCTGTCCTGCTCAGTTTTATATGACGAGTGACACTCGAAAGTGCATGTCTTGTTCTACTAGAATATATGACTTGTTCTTCGGCCATTTCAATTTTTGCTAATTTTTAGGTCATCAAAATGGAGCAGTGCCTGGTCGACAAGGATGATCACTTTTGGCACCTTCTTCTCTTTGCTTACAACTAGGCTTCTAGTGCGGCTAAGGCACCAGAACCCTGTTTGACCGTACAAACACTATTTTTCACTGCCAGTTACAATTCTGTGCAAAAATCGTTGAATATGTTCGTGTGATGAATGAACATCAGGAACCGGCGAGTGAGAATTGCTGCCGGCCTGCTCGTCCGTCATCATTCATCACACGAACATATTCAACGATTTTTTTGCACAGAATTGTAACTGGCAGTGAAAAATAGTGTTTGTACGGTCAAACAGGGTTCTGGTGCCTTAGCCGCACTAGAAGCCTAGTTGTAAGCAAAGAGAAGAAGGTGGCAAAAGTGCTCATCCTTGTCGACCAGGCACTGCTCCATTTTGATGACCTAAAAATTA
>OX375865.1:298929-327625 GCA_947359475.1 Heligmosomoides polygyrus bakeri
AATTTTTAGGTCATCAAAATGGAGCAGTGCCTGGTCGACAAGGATGAGCACTTTTGGCACCTTCTTCTCTTTGCTTACAACTAGGCTTCTAGTGCGGCTAAGGCACCAGAACCCTGTTTGACCGTACAAACACTATTTTTCACTGCCAGTTACAATTCTGTGCAAAAATCGTTGAATATGTTCGTGTGATGAATGAACATCAGGAACCGGCGAGTGAGAATTGCTGCCGGCCTGCTCGTCCGTCATCATTCATCACACGAACATATTCAACGATTTTTGCACAGAATTGTAACTGGCAGTGAAAAATAGTGTTTGTACGGTCAAACAGGGTTCTGGTGCCTTAGCCGCACTAGAAGCCTAGTTGTAAGCAAAGAGAAGAAGGTGGCAAAAGTGCTCATCCTTGTCGACCAGGCACTGCTCCATTTTGATGACCTAAAAAATTAGCAAAAATTGAAATGGCCGAAGAACAAGTCATATATTCTAGTAGAACAAGACATGCACTTTCGAGTGTCACTCGTCATATAAAACTGAGCAGGACAGACTGAACAAGGAGAAGGAGCTGTTGGCGAAGATGACTTTTCTCTTTTTGGAATTTTGTTGATGTTCGACAGAAATCAGCATGAGCCAATAAACGCGACCCGAATTCTTATAGGGCAAGACATTCTCTTTCGAACGACATATAACCCCGAGCAAAAAAGTCCTACCATAGAGCAGGAGCTTCGGTAAAATTTCGGACGGAAAAGTCGGACGTCCCAAATTTGATTACCTAACAATCATTAAAGGGCAAATGAGCAAATAGGACCAACACGTATTCTTGTAGCACAGAACATTGTCTTCCGAGGGCTATAAAAAACTGCGCAAAAAATCACAAACCTAAGCGGAGAGAACAAGTGCGCAAATGGCTACTTTTCCACTTTTTCACTTTTCACTTCAACGACCTAAAAATTGACAAAATTCATGATGAAAAAAAGAAGTGCAACACGTGATCTGATAGAGCAAATCATTCTATTTCGAAAGCTATGCAGCAGTATGCAAGAGACCGCCGGCGAAATCTGCAGTGAAACGTTGAAAAAAACGGCAAGGACTTAGGGACAACCTAATATGATATTATGGATGTTGCTCTGTTGACGAAAAAAATGCGTCCTACAATTCAGCTTTTTGTTCGATGTAGTAGAAAAGAATGCTGACGAAAATCGCTCCTGAAGGCACACTATGTGTCCGCTACATGAGTAGCTAATTCTGTTGTGGTAGGAAATTTTAGAAGCTCGGAGTACGCTAAAAATGTAATCTAGCGTCGACGGGCATCACCCTATAGAAAACATCTCCCACTTATTTTTTTAGGTGTGAAAACTTCAAATAAACGCTGCTATCGGGTATTTGTGAAGGCGAAGGGTTGTGCCCAAACGTACTCTAACTCATACCGCTAGAGAGCACATGTCATATGTCCGATACCTAGATGGAAATCAAGGTGTTACCCTAGTTGAAGGGGCCATCTTAATGATATCGTAACGAAGAGAAGCACGAAAATAAGCAATAACGCTTCGAAGTAAGCAAACTACGCCAGCACGGCTGTCAGAATTACAGCAGTTTCCTGGTTCTTGGATAGGATAGTGGATAGGGATGGAAGGCTCAGTTAGCCTGGTTGGGAAATCTGAACAAGAAATCTGGTATCCTGTGCATGCGACAGCTGGCAATTCCTTCGACGGTGCCCCTTAAGGGTGGGGAAGCACCGTAAAAATTGTTCTTTACCTAGGCAAACATGCTAAGTAGCACCAATGTGTGCTACATATACATTTGATCCGATCGAAAATCTTCGGATAACTGGATGAATCGGATACGAGTAATTTCGTGAGCCACGGATTTTTGGATGATTCGGATCGGGATATCCGAAAATGATTCATTCCTGTTTAAGTAAGGTACACCTAAAATCAATTGGTTTTTTGGATACGTTACAAGGTTCGTAAGAAGGAGAAGACACTACTTCAGGTCCAAATCATTTGACTCAAGCCTCCAATCTCACATATTCTAAATTCTTTCTACATAGTTTATTCTGATTTCGTTAATGTAGCCATTTTGTATGAAATGAGCGTGCTCGAGAAACGGCTATAGTGTACACGTCCGTCTCTTATGACGTCGTTAAGATACGGCTCCCTTCAACTAGCATCGTACCAAAAAGAGGACAAGTTAAAAGCGCTTAACCCACACGTCTGCACACAATAGTCAGCGAAGGTCGTGCGCAAAACCCGAGCAAGTCCGGTCGAATCCGATCGTCGCTCGGAGCGGCGCACGAGTACCCCTGTAGCGCGTACAACAGTGGAGACTGAGCAGCACTATGAATGCAGTAGCAGATCGATAGGAGAGGCGAAGGAGAGCGCTTGTAAGGCGACGAGACGACTCGGCCCAGCTGCTGCTAGCTGCCTGTGCTAGGCTGGCTGACCTCGGCGGGGCAGAGAAGGTGTTCTCCGCGCTGTGCAACTGGTTGTTGTTGCACACATATTCACGAAGGGCAAAGGTCACGCCGAGCGAAAGCCGCGTCGGGCATTTGCATGCTCACTGAGCGGTGAGAGTTCGGGACGGCTCCTTCCCTGACTGTTAGTCTTTGCTGAACAGGGTCCTCGGTTGTAAGGAGAGCGGAAACGACGACATCGGCCAGCAGCAATGCGGTTATTGACCGGCCGGCTGGTGCAGTGCAGGAGCGGGACGGCTAGCTGGCTGGCTGACCGACCGACGGCCACCTGCAGCCGGGCCGGGCGGCCGGCTGACCTGGTCATCTCTGGCGTCCTTGCATCCCTGCTGTCTCAAAGTCGTGTGGTTGTTTTTTCTTTAACATACGTAGGTGAGTGCTCAGCAGTACCTAAAGGTTGCTTCACGGTTATGCTTAGTTGGTTGAGTTTGCTTCTTTCGCTTCAAGTTCAATGTTTGGTCCGTCTAGGTTATTTGCAATTGCTTGTTGTCTTTACAAAAAAGGCTGAAATAAAAAAAAAATTAAAAATAAAAAAATTAAAAGTGTGAAAACTACAAAAATTTCATTCTTCACTGATGAGCTACAGAGGAAGTGTTATAATAAACAAGATTCGTCTGAAGGGAGATGGCGAAACGAGCCATAAGAGTCTACATTTAATGTTATTTCTCCAAAATATTCAAGTAAATTTACAAACGCTTTTCATTATGCGCAAATAAATAAATAAGTATATTGTTTCGGACGATAATGTGTAGTTCCTAAACTGGTCGCCTGGTCGCAACAAAATTTCCTCTTAAACCGTCGATCATATAAACCTGTGTACGGTTTTTAGGTACATACATAGTGGCTGTGAACTAATAGTGTTGATCCTCTGTTCCGTTAATAGCTGCCACCTTGTCATTGAAATATTTCGGTCGAGATCATTCGTGTGCCCATACCGATTGGCCATTTTTACGCTGCCCTTCTTCTCATCCGCCACCGATTCTCCTTCATTATGCCCCTCAAAATTGTCACATCCTTTGTGATGAGGAAGCACTGATTATAAAGTTGTGTTGTTTTGGAGGAATATTTATTTATTTATTTATTACGCGAGATATATGATGTGTACATCCAACCACTGATGGAACACAAATCAAAGCAACGACCGAAAACTATCTAGTGACAGAATGAGAAACAACTACTAATGAACCTGAAAAGAAGAAAAGAGAATGAAAATCAGCGACCGATTCGGCTATGGACATTTAAGACTGCAACGGTAGTATAGCCTGAGACGTCGTTTAAGGAATTTATAAGTAGACGATGTTTCCGACGTTCCATGACCTCGTATAGGCAAGCACCGTGAGCTCACCACCTCGTACGCTTTTTTTTTTAAATTACGGAGTGATCACGCCTTTTCATTTTGTATTGAATGCTACAAAATGAAAAAGGCGTAATTGAAGTTCAGTTACAGCAGCCTTCAGATTTTAACACCATTCGAATTAAAAGGACGGGTGGAGCAGTGGGATACGAGCCGACTATCACGCGCACCCTGATTTGCTCATGGTTTGGGGGTCTGAGGTCAGTGAATGCACAATAGTTGCATAGGTGAGGCAAAGTACTGATTTGAACAACGGCTGAGCAGCGCTCATTATTACACTGGCCATGCACACTTCGAAATTGCTTCAACGATATCCTTAAGAAGAAATGACGGCGGTTCAGTTCCGTAGTCTTGTTGATACGATATGTCGGTATACGTCGGAAACGTTTAGTTCATACTTGGATGATTGAACCCAAATGATGAAGTAGTACACCGACAATGTATGAGGTCTCACAAGGACTTACAATACCTCCTGTATCTTTTGGTTTTTGGGCAGAAAAGCGGAAAAAACGTCTTTTCCGCAGCTTTTTAATGGCACTCTTCAAAGTAAGTATTTTGAAAAATGAATCCCATATTTGAGGTTTGCATCGAATAATGTATCCGACGATGTGAAATGGGCCCACTAAATGTTTAAAATATCGATACTATAAACTATGTTGAGAATGTGACCTTTGGGTGCAATTATTTTCCGTGAGCGAAGGGGTCCGCCGCGCCGACCGGAATATAGGTAATCGAATCAACGTTTTTAACATTTACTGGACGTTTTTCTCTTCATCAGATAGATCATTCGATGGCGATCACAAATGTCGGATTTATTTTTTAAAGCACACAATTTGAACAGCGCTATCAAAAGGCTGCGAAAATGTATTTTTTCCTTCGCTTCCTCCGCCTAAAGACCAAATGATACGGCCTGTAGAATGTGAATTCTAGAATGTGACACTAACATAAAGCAGGAGAAAATTAGGCACCAATATGCTTTTCGTTTTCGTCAGGCGCGTGTAGCGCAGTCAGACCAGGTTCCTGGTTCGGATTTCCCGCCCAGGCCAACCAAGCCTTCCATCCCTCCGGGGTCGGTGAATTGGTACCATACTTGTCTGGGAAGTGAAACGCGTGACTTGTTCATCGATTAGCTACCGCAAGCCATTGTATGACCAAATACGCATTCAAATCGCCTCCACGTTATTCCGTAGTAGAATGCGTGGCGCATCCCAAAATGAACTGAATAACGCCATACTTTATTCTTTGATCCTCTATGGCTTTCGTCGAACTGTCCGTTTTTTTTGTGTCTGCATAGGGTAAATCTCTGGTAACGGTTGAATTTTTTTGCAATATGCAACGAATCATCACAGAAGAATGAGGCGCATACCTACAACTACGGCGGATTTCTAGCATTTTCAGATAAAGATATGTCCTCTCGATGCGGCCACTTTATTTGACCTAGTGAAAATCGACAGGATTTAAGCTACTCCTTTTTGGGATGCGCCACGCATTCTACTTCTACGGGATACCGTGGAGGAGATTTGAATGCGTATTTTGCCAAACAGTGACTTGTGGTGCCAGCCAGCCGGTAAACAAGTCAGCGCTTTATCCTTCCCAGACTGGTACCGATTCGCCGACGCCGGAGGCATTAAGGGCTTGGTTTCCCTGGGCGGGTAATCCTAACCAAGAACATGGTATCGGGGCAGCCGCTACCTCCTCCTACGACGCTGCACACGCCAATCCTCATTTGTACTCTAAGACATTCTGAGATGGTTGGTGGTTAGTCGTTCCTATCCTTAGAAGGCTAGAGTCACCCACATGGTTGGCCCTCAAGTTCAAATCACTAGGAAAGCCACTACGAGGAGCCTCAAAGAAGTGACGGAAGGACGTCATCAAGAGAGATCTCCCCGAAGAAGATGCCAACAGCGCTCCTTGCGACTGTGGTGGACTGAACGCTCAGAAGACGTCCAGGTTGTGGAGAGGACTTGAGTACAGACTTCAGAACAGTGGAGTAAAGTGCATCTTTACCATCGCAAGCGAGCATTAAGTCATCAGCTTAGATAAACGGCTGGACTGAGTTCTGAAGAAGGGGCATCCACGACAGGTGGGGAACGCGCAGACGGCTGGTCTAGCACAGTAGAGACCGAAAACTCCACAGAACTGTCTGCTGCAGCTCTTTACATAGAAATCTTATCTAAGTCATCATAAACATGCCAAAGAAAGAGCAGTGTTTGAAGAGAACAGTTTATTCCAAATTGAAGGCAGTTGGAGCAACGTGCACACACCCATGTCATTACAGGCTTTTCGAAATTTCATTCAAAATCAAATGCTCACAGTTCAATTAATACGACTGGATGTTATGAGATGCTGATCGCTGAGTCACTAGAGATGCATTTGGTTCAACAGTGAATGGAAACAAGCCTTTACGGCTGCTGATTCAGGCTTCGAGTCCTATTCAGATCGTATCAGACAGTGGGACATTAGAGATTAAAGCAGTTCTGCTAGTAGTAGTAGTAACTATCGAGAACTAAGCGATCGTCTACGAAGCGGCAACGCTACAGCGTATGGTGGAGAACGTCTACTACTGCTTCTTTTTCTCCTTGCCCGTGGCGCCGAAGTCCCACACATCGGCGAATGCCAACGTGCCCAAGAACACCAGCGCGGCACCAGCCCAGTGTTGTGCTAAAGCAGGGAATCATAAGGTAATCTCTTCCTTTGCGGGGCTGTGGCAGAAACTCACGTGTGAATGGATTCTGGAACCACCATATGGAGACGACCAACGACAGGAACTTCCGCAACGTCACCACTAGTGTAACGGTCAGCGCCTCAACTTCGGAGTTTAATCGATAGACGAATCTGATGCAGAAGTACCTAAACACGCATAAGTGGAGCTTCAGTCTGCAAGTTGTAAACGTACAGATTGTGAATTAACTGAAACTACGTGGAGGGGTCCACATCACTTGTAAGTACTATCTACTATTTTTAATCGAAAGGATCGACTTTCTCGTTTGAACACGTGTTATGATTTCTCCGCAATGTGGCCGTATCGATTGGTTTGTGCTTCTTTTAGGCTTTAAAACCTAAAAACACACTACAGCCTGCGAAAAATGCAGGGCATCTTGAAAAAGTGCAGGCATTATTCGAAATGTTCTAACATTGCTGCTAGTGAAGCTCTTGAAGACGTTTGAGACACATATAAAAGCACAGGATAGCGAAAACTCATTGCTGTTATGCCGATTGACCCCTCTATTCAGCTTGAATGCTGCTTCATCAATCCTCAGAATCCGTCCTGGAAAATGGGGCTCCTGCTCATATTTAAATAGTGCAATCAATAAACTCACATATCACGCCTTTAACGAGATTATCAAGTTCTAAACGTTAAAAGAAACACAGCACAGGTTATTCTGGCCAAGTAGTAACAAGATTGTAGCAAGCATTCAGCCCACGCACAATCAATCGAGTCTGAAATGCAAGGTTTCAGGAGGAGGCATTGCCTTTTTTACGCCACAGAAATCCCGTCACCCCGTGCTTTTATTAGGTTGGTGCATAAGTTCTCGGACATTTGGGGTATGAAATATTTATTATCACAACATACGAACAACAATATCAAATCATTTGAAGTAACCACCCTTTACATCAATTGTCTTTCGCCAACGTGCTGGTAAGTCATGGATGCCTTTTCTCCAAAACGTGGCCGGTTGTGATTCGAAAAATGTGAGCAGTGCCTCCTTGACATCCTCTCGGTTCCTAAATTGCTGGCCATCCAAATAGCGTTGAAGGCTTGAAAATAAATGATAATCAGAAGGAGCGAGATCTGGCGAGTGGGGTGGATGTGGAAGAACGGTCCATCCGTAGTCCGCCAACTCAGCCGCCGTCGCTCTAGCAATATGCGGTCTAGCGCTGTCGTATTGAAAACACACCTTCACTTGCTCTCCTCGTGTGGTTTGAAGGTGGGCCCTCAACTTCCTCAGTTGGTTGACGTAAACCTCTGCCGTAACTGTTATCCCTTCGTCCAGCAGCTCCCAGTATTCTACGCCAAGAACGGTCCACCAAATGCATAGCATCACCTTTTTCACGTGAAGGTCGGGTTTCGGAACGTCCTCTGCCTCTCCAGCTGCCTCAACCCACTGTGCACACCGGTGATAATTAGAGTAGAGTATCCACTTCTCATCCCCCGTGACAAGGTTGTCCAGCCATCCGTGGGTACGTCTGAGGGTAAGGAGAGACAGAGCGACATCGGCTCTGCGATCCATGTCATGTTGCGTCAAGTCGTGAGGTACCCAGCGACCCAATTTTTGCACCTTGCCAATCGACTTCAATCCTCGAACGACTGTTGAGTGACTAACACGAAGAGTGCTTGATAGTTCGCGAGTGGTTTGGTATGGGTCCGCTTCCACTGTACTCCGGAGGCCATCCAAATCCAGTGTCATCGGGCGCCCTTCTCGTTCATTACCTTCAACGGAGAATTCACCAACTGCAAACTTCGAGAACGACTGGTACACAGTACTTCGAGCAGCAGCACTCTCGTTGTAAACATCCTTCAGGCGACGATACGATTCGTTGGCATTGAGGCCAGATTGATGCAGGAATAACATGACGTGCCGAATATGCGTCTCAGTTGGGATGAATTGCTTAGCCATAATAGCTGACGTTAACAACGCAGAAATAAATGTTAGGAAAGGTTTTGTAGCCCTTTTCTTTCTCTATCGATCGATCATTTACGCGTTGATACATGTGAGAAATTTGGCGGGAAAATGCGCTTTCAATTCAGGAGTGATCAAATGTCCGAGAAATTATGCACCAACCTAATACATGTATGAGGTACAAACATCTTTAGAAGCTTCACTAGCAGCAATCTTAAAGCCATTCAAATTGTACCTACATTTGTTTAGGAGAACCTGCATTTTTCGCAAGCCATAGCGTTTCTGAAACCTTGAAAGAAGCAAAAGTCAATCAATACGATCACTTTGTGGAGAAATTATA
Organism: Heligmosomoides polygyrus bakeri; assembly: GCA_947359475.1. Lineage (NCBI taxonomy): Eukaryota > Metazoa > Nematoda > Chromadorea > Rhabditida > Heligmosomidae > Heligmosomoides > Heligmosomoides polygyrus. The sequence goes on from OX375865.1 coordinate 307,710, forward strand.
ACAAGTATTCAGACGAAAAAACAATCAATCGAATATAAAATGCAAGGTTTCAGGCAAGAACGTGGCGCAATCCACACCGCTCATATGTCGTACTATTTTCTTATGCTTTTATATGAGCCCTCAACTTCCTTAGTACCTTTGCTGTGAGCAAAGTTATTACCTTTCAAACAGTGTATACACTTTTTTGAGACATCCTGTACAAAAGCACTTACCATTTTGTCTCAATCCTGCAACTGACCAGAATATATTTGAATATTTATTACGAGTGTGTCACTCGAGCCAACCATGGAGTCCCTTTATCTACCCAAATCTGTGCTCTCCTCGCGTCAGCGGAGGAGAACATATTATTACTGGTAGTTGTCCCCACTTGTGGTATGTGGCCATTCTGTTTTCCCCCTTCCCCCCCCCCCCCCCTCCTTCCACACTTCAACATCACTTATCTTGAATAGTTCCTTTTTCCCAATTGACAAAGAAAGCAGAGAATATATAACATTTGGGAGCTAGGTCGGGACGTTTGCAAATGATTAGGACGTGAAGTACATTGTCTTGCCTGTGTCAAAAAGGTTGGTTGATGTTGTCTTGGTCCATTTTTTATATTATCTTGTTTATGACATTGCTTTGGCTGTTTGAAGGTGGCCCGTTCGCGGTGCAAGTCCAGTAGGGGGTACTCCCTTACTAGATTTGCTACTAGGTTGGCGTTGTTTATTTATTACATTTCTGTACGTTGTTGCCCATTTACTGTCTCGTTAGGTCAGGAGGGGGTCGTTTAAGGTTTAAGAGCGGCCACCACCAACTAGGACTGCACCTGAAAAGAATTTAGAAAACACCAAGACCGGGCTAATGACCTTAAAAGAATGCAACTGTCCGAAAACGACCACGAAAGGCCCAACACTTCAGTATATGACCTGCCTAGGATCGGGTCTGTTACACTTTACCACTAGCAGGATCACTATAATTGTCCGACTCCTCTATTTCCGTATAGCGCAATATCTACTCCTATTTTAATTGTAAGACACACTTGTTTGTTGTTTATTACATGCACCCAGAGAGCACATGTGGCAGTAGAACCAAAACATTATACAGAACATATGTTGTGAGAACAATTTTCTTTGAAATCACCACAAATATGGGATCGTGCTGAATTTCGTGATGAGCACAACGACACGAGAACAGTTACTATGCATTTCTTCCAGTGACCGAGAGTAGAAGCGATTCAGACCATTCCTGCCGTAGACGATGTGTAGCAGCGTCTAGAGCGTTGTCTGGATTCCAACCCAGATATGATAGTAACAGTAGAACGGCAACAAACGCGCCCGTTTCCCTTTCCCACACGGACCCTCAACCGACAGGGGTCCCCACTGAAATGCTTCTATCGTGCCACCTTGCGAGTATGATTGTGATTGCCCTCTGCCGCCATCTACAATCGGAGGCTGGACTTCGTTTATACTTCGACACCGAACAAGGCGATGCCAACTATAGCGACTAAATTGATCGGTCGACGCGATCGATCAACCGCTGCATATGCCATCGCGTTGGAAGTAGAAACGTGGCCTGAAGATGCAGCGCAGCAAGAATGAGGAACAGTGCTGCGTCCGTCCTCACCATCAGTTCGACGCAAACTATGGCCTATTCACACTTCGCGACGAGAGCGGCTCGTCGCCCGTACAAAACATGCAAACCGATTAAAACCGAGCGATTGTCGCCAAAATATGTTTGTACTCGAGCACTGCGGCTGTCACTCGCCTCGCTGCTTTCGCCTGTTCATACCTCGCGCTGGTGACGGGAGAGACGAGCAGAGTGTGGAATACGTAATTAACAAGGTAAGCCATGCTATTATGCTATTTTTGAGCGCCAGATTTATGGTGTAGGTAACTAATGACTGTCTGCTACTGATTGTATTGACTAACTGACTGACTGACGAGAAATGGGCGTGATGGTGCAATTACGTCCATCGCTCACATGGCTACCGTCACCTGTTCATATTTCCCGGGTTCTGCCGTCACGATATATGAACAGGCCTTATATACTCCAACCCCAATGGATTCACTCGAAGAAGCCGCTAAAGATCGATGGCATTGAAGCGATAGTACGGAAGGATCTAAGCCCTGCCTTCTCTTATTCATTTTGAAACATTTTAAAATAGCGTACTGTAGAATGCAGCTGAACAGGAGATTAATCCACAGTGACGGCACAGGAATCACCGCACCCGCAAGCTCAAACGGCGCGCTCTGGAAATGAGCACAGGTACTCCGGAAGTTGCTAAGAGTAGAGAAGATTTCTTTATACCTCATTGAATTTCCTCGCAGCAGCCATGATGTCCGACCCCATAAATGCGAATAAGGGCAAAGAAATTGCGTGCTGCAAAACAGAAGCATGGAATTTTTAACGATGAGGTTACCAAGTGCATTTAATAGACACGGTGGTGATACGTAGTACTCAAAGTATTTTTAAAAACCTACGGTGACAAACATAGCCTCTTCCGTATGCTTTCCGTATGTTTGGTACATTCGTTGTTGACAAATTGCCAAGTACGCAGACGCCAGAAGAGCGAAAATAAGCATGGCAATTCCTAAAAGGAGCGACTGTTCATTTACATTTGCTTGAATAGGGAAGCAAAAGCAAACTCTAATGGCTCTTTTCTCTACCTTCCTTCAGACAACACTATTCCCAGAGGTGGGAAAGAAATTTTCGCCCAAATATTGCCTAAGGGTTGCTTGAGGTAGTGACCACGAAGATGACATCAGCTTCTGGTATTAGGCGCAATACAGGTTGATGGGGGAAAGGGATCTTAGGGTTTTTTCCTCACGATTTTTAAAGGGGTTTTTATAGTATCGTCGCCTCAGCTAGGACATGCGATCTATTTTTGCATCGTGAACCACTGACTGCAGAATTCAAAATTCCTTCGAATGAGGCGTATTAAGGCAGCGAACTATAACGCTATATGGCGCCGCTGGGCAAAAGTCGATATAGCTGCCGGCCGTTACGTCAAGCCAAACAACGGCTTAACTATAAGCTACTCCTTACTAGTCTTCACTATTTTAGCTCAGCCCTAATGCTGGGTGGGTCATCACTAGGAAGGCGAACCATTCGATTCCATCGTATTCCTGTAATAAGGACAAGGGATAAAGGACGGCGTCACTCAATCTAATTTGGGATGCGCCACGCATTCTGCTTGCACGGGATGCCACGAATGCGATTTCAATGCGTATTTGGGAGAACAACCACTTGCGGTGGTCAGTCGATGAACAAGTCAGTGCTACATCCTTCCCAGACAAGTCTGGTATTAATTCACAGAGCCCTGAGGGATGGAAGACTCGGTTGCCCTGGGTGGGAAATCTGAACTAGAAATCTAGTATCCTGTGCATGCGACAGTCGGCACCTCCTCCGACTGTACACCTGTAATAATGGAAATATCGTAACCTGTAATAATGGAAATATGCACGTCAAGGAGGGATTGTGAGTTCGACTAGGTGAAGAAAACGATGCCACTTATACAGCTTTTTATCTTCTCCTAAGCAACACTAATCGTTAACGTGACCTACAAGGGAGGGGGGGGGGCGGGAACGCGCCAGCCAGTCACAACCAATTAGAGCAAGGACCAAACACGCGCCATTCAACAGAGCATCGACTCCCCTCTGGGTGTCACTTCTGCTCGATATGGCGTGATTGATGCGCTCCCTCCTCCCTGTGGAGATCACATTGGCAACTAGTACCCCCGGCCACCTAGATGAAGCTTGGGCTAAATCGGTCTTTTTAACCCCGCAGTACTTACGCACCCATACCTACTGTCGTGACTTTCGACTCTTGAAGGACGCAGAGTCTCTGTGCCCTCTTGGTCCCGCCGCGCACGCCTGTCGAATACGCAGCCTCGATTCGCTGCGACGAAGTATGAACGTGCGCGCGGCCCACTTCTCCCGTCTGCCGCCGCCCCAGACGGTCGTGTCCGGTCGCCGTCCTCTCTCGTCAACATCCGCTGGACGTCACGAAGTCTGCAGCGAGCCGATTCTAGCGCAGTGTCGAGGAGCGCAGAGCTGAGGATGAGGAGGATCTACCTTGGCATGGACACCAGGAGGTAACCGCAGGCGCGAGGCGAGGAGCACCGCCTTGTGGGCACGCGCCCCAGGCAGGACCTCGCCGGACCCTAGCGGGCTGCTGTCGGGGATTCCCCTAGTGAGTTAGGTGGGTTGGTTGCGTGACTCGTAGATACATGTGTGTCTTACGAAGTAGTGCTGTGTAGATAGTAAATCTGTATATCTATCTCATGTCTGCGGGAGTTGCGAGAAAGCCGGTGAATACCGACATCTTTATTGATAGCAACACTATGTGAGAAGGGGAAGGCGCAGAGACGTGCGGGGAAGTTGGCGCAGAGTCGTAGACCGGTCAGGGAGGTAATGGTCATCGCAGTCCCGTCCGAATGGTTCGGCTGGGGCAGCAGGGCCCTACGTAGTTGGTGCAGCGTGACTAGAAGGGAAAGAGCATTAGCGTGCTGTAAGTCCCCAACGATCTGCCACACACTGGCCTCGGATCTGGACCACCGTTACCGATGCCGGTGGCGGCCAGCCCGGGGCACGACACCTACTGCAACCTGTCGTAATATTAAAAACGCGTGACCCCACCGCCACCACCTACACATACTGTGACCTACCGTAATAGACCGAAATTTCAAAATCAGACGTCATATTCGCGACTCAGCACCCTAAATAATTCGTCTATGTTAAAATTTTGAGATTTCTGAGTGGTGAACGAGCAATAGTTCAATTGAGTTGTACGTGAAGCAAAACAAGCTTTCGTTGCCGACGAACAACAAGGCAAAGAGCATCTATAGGTCTGATTTTCTAAGAACTTATGCAAAATTTCAAGGAACGATAGTACATATGCAGCTAATCTCTACTTAATGGGTGGGTCGCGAAATGCGCCCGAGAAAGAGACTGAGCGAGCGTCCAGCAAAAACCGATACGTATGATTTGCCTGGCCGACCAGTCGGGGCCACGAAGTATAGACAGGCCCTGAGGCATGATAGGCCGCCAAGAAGAGAGAGGCTTTACCGACAGCTGAGCACCAAGAAAGTCTTTTCCTCATGTATGCTCTCATGCACTCAGACACCTACTGAGTTAACTGGTCTTTTGTTCACATGTTTACCATAAGCTCGTCGTTATCTTTCCGCTGCGCGAAGTTACTATTTGGACCAATCTGCGTCTAAAACTGAAACAGAAACGTATCGCTAACCAATGCTCCATTCCTGATAGTGCTTTGCTGCTTCCTCATAGCTGAGACCTGCGTTCTGGAAAGGCTCGTGTGTTCGGCGAAAAAGAAACTCGAACAATGGTCCTCCGTAGTGGCTGAAGCTCACCTTTTCAAGATCACTTGTTGCTAGTGTACAGATAACGATGCCAATTGTGATGGCGAACACCGAGAGGTACTTCCTTAGTGTGTATTTCTTCTTCAGCAAAATCACAGACAGTAGTAGGTTGGCGAGCAGAGAACCCTAAACATCCAGGCATAAGTTTCAAGCACCCATGTAACCTCCAATCCTAGTTTGAAGCTGCTGACCACCTAGCATCCTGTTAAGCTCTGCGGTGAACCACACTAACAACTCCTTCATTTTCCATTCATTTCATTCAATCATATTTTATTTACTTCTCAGCAGTCCTGACGACAACTTGTCCCAGCAGAGTCGACGCCTCAATCGACCGCGCGCAATTCTCCTGGTGTGAGGTTGGCGCCACGGGGTGTTTCTTGAGCTAGAGTTGCCCGTTCGAGGGGATTTTGTTCGGTTGCGCGTGTCTCGAGAAGTTTGGCTCCTCGGTTCTTCCTCGGGGGAGTTTTTTCTCTTCCTTCTCATGCTCCTGGTCATGAGTGTTCGGTCGTGTACATATGCTTTTTATTCATGGGTTTTTGTATGTCCACCTCTCAGCACTGTCATTATCTCGTTATTGTTCTGTTACATATCATGTTGTACTCTGTTCATGTAGGCATTGTCTCTTGTTTTTTTTTGCACTTGTTTTCTTCTCGTATCCGTTCAGGTCATATGCCGACGGCGTTTTCCTATCTCACTATTCCATTCCGTCTCTGTCTTAATTCACTTAGCTGGGTTAAACCTCATACATTGTTATTCTCGCTCATTTAAACTGTTGGTTCTGCTTGCCTTGTGTTATTCCTTATAGCGTAAACGTATTTTCTTACGTCTGGGGTTCATTATCCTACAAGTGCTTTATCTTGTTGATCGGTACTTATTTTCGCGTGTGCACTTCGTGTATTTTTAATAATAAAGGTTTAATTACCCAAGCACGAGGTGGTTCGGCTATCGTCTGGTCGACAAATACCGCGTGGCACTCTAGTTTGGAGTTTGGCGAGCCGACTGTTTCTTCTGTAGCCGTCCACTTCGAGTCCTATTAGTTTCTAAGTTGTCTGCACACAATCGATCTAACAAGGGAAGGGTCTGAAGCGTATGCCTGAGCGCGGGGAGCGAGTCATATAGAGAGAGTCCCAACCCCTCAGTTAGTATAAAAATGTGTTTAATTTTTGCCAAGTCGTTAAACCCAAGGAGTAGGGGTCCTTGAAGTCACAATGGAATACGGAGCATCACGAGTTTGAGGTCTTGTACGCCCGCGATGCCTCTCCTGCAAGCCGCTCAGAGCGCAGTGGAAGTGGCGTTGCTTCATGCGAGGAAGGTCGTGGTTTGGTTCTTCTGCGCTGCTGCATCTTTGCATTTCAACTGACTGGTTGAGATTTAGGGGATTCAAACGTCTATGCCATTTTCAGACGTTTTCTGCGTATTTTCCAGCTGTACGCTGTGGAGAGTACCTTTCTTGCGACTTGTTTATTACTGACCGGATTTTTAACCACAACGTCTTCGTCAACTTCAAGTTGACGTGCTTGGAAGTCCTTTAGTATGCTGGCCATCCGTTCGGCCAGCTTGATTTCTTCCCCCGAAGGTTCCTTGTCTAAAGGTGGGCCACACTTCAGTGTGAGCAGGTGGATCACCACTCGAGCGTCGGCAAACATTGTTGGTGTTAGGTTTTAGAAAACCTCCAAGCCTCTGATTCCCTGGTGACAAGCAAAGATGAGGGGAAGAGTGTATCGATGCCGTTTAGGTTAATTTACAGGATCCACAGACCTTTTTTCTCATTTGAACCACCTCCGACGTCACATCCTGGTCTCTTTTGAAAATTCGAGCAGGATGGCTTTTCCCGAAGTCATTGGTCCATGTATGGAAACAGACTGTGAGTAGCCTGCAGTCTTTATACGCTGCCCGTATTGTACTCAGTGGTGCTCCATGCACTTTGTACCTGTGTATAACTGATGTTGAACATTTCTACATCATCATGTTGAATGCAGCGTCTGAAATGCTATAGACGTCAGAATCCCCCAAATCCCAACCAGTCAGTTGAAATGCAAAAATGCAGCAGCGCAGAAGAACCAAACCCCCGACATTCCTCGCATTAAGCAACATCACTTCCACTGCGCTCCGAGCCGCTTGCCAGCAGTGGCGTCACGGGCGTACAAGACTCGCAAACTCGTGATGCGCCGTATTCCCTTGTGACTTCGAGGACCCCCTACTCCTTGGGTTTAACGACTTGGAAAAAATAAACGCATTTTTGTATTAATTGAGGGGTTGGGATTCTCCTTATATGACTCGATCCCCCGCTCAGACATACGCTTCAGACCCTTCCCTTGTAAGAGCGACATAGTAGCTGCCAGGACACGCCTACATTTCTTGGTCTCAAGCTTCATTCTTTTTAATGTGAAAAGAGAAAATATATTGCGACTGTGCACCGCCTCTGCAAATCATACGAATCAATTAAGGCAGTGAGATATCCTAGTACAAAAATCGATACGTGACCTTAACTTGTCCGATCGATCGCTGCCGCCATGGATTACGAATAGAGTGGAACTATAGTACAGTGGGGGGACAGCTGACCCACACGCCCGTTGGCGATGCGCCCTGACCATCTACCCCCCCCCCCCCCCCAACCCAACATATCCTCCCTTGTTCCACATGGCCTGCCTGGCGAAGCGTTTTACCCCAATTGTTTCCATAGTTTCGACTTCAGTGGGGGTTTAGTTAGGAAATGACTACTGTTTTCACAATTGAACTTCTTCGGTGGGATTCAAGTTAGAAAATGACTAGATGTTCTTGAAATCGCGTTTTAATGCAGTTGCTTCACAATTAAACCTGTTTGGTGGAGTCATAGTTAGGAAATGATTCTAGATGTTCTTGAAATGAAGCGTTTTACTCTAACTGTTTCCACAATTCGAATTCTGTCGGGTTTAGGAACTCATCCGGGAAGTGTCCATCATACGGTCTTCTTCGGGTGAAGACTTTGATACAGCATCTCCTTGGGACTCTCACTATTGTCCAGCCATTGTGCAGAGTAACGACGATTGTCATAAAGGATTCATTTTTCGTCGCATGTCATGATTCTGCCCAAAAAGGCTCCTTTAGATTGTGCAGCCTTAATAAAACACAGGTGTGGCGGCGCTTCAGCATCTGCCCGGCGGCCAGTCCGTGCGGGATCCATTTATCAAATTTCTTCACTTTTCCTATCGTATTCAAGGGCGGCTGATAGCGCTGGTGTCAACGCCGAAATGCGTTCTAGCTCTCGCACAATTTGACACTGATCCGCTTCCATCATGGCTTTGAGTCGGTCGTCGTTAAGGAGTGATGGCGGCCTACCTCGGTCTTCATCTTCAAGGCTTTCAACTCCAGATCAAAACTTTTCGAACCAGCGGAGAATTGTGCGTTCCTTAGCGAAATGTTTCCAAATGCGGCATTAATGTTACGAGCTGCGGCTGCGGCGTTATGTCCACTTCTCGATTTATATAAGTAGAGCACCCGAATATCACTTTGATTCATAATGTAAAAACTATGTCAAAAACTCAGCAGGAGGCAATTATGTCACAAAAGCTATAAGTGGTAATAAAGCGGAGATGCCGACGACAAGTCGTCTCCATTGAAGGATTTCGCGCCCCATTTCGACCGCCGCGCGCGTCTCTGGGCTCTCCTCGTCCCCAAGGCTATTTCTCGGCGCCTCCTGATTTTCAGGGACTTCGTCCTAATCAGCGCGTCCAGCCCCGTTCTTGGGCTTGCAGGCAGTATAGCGTCTGTGCGCGTCTGGGGGCGGTTGGTCTGAGGGGGTGTTTCCGTTCTGCGCGTAGTTTGCGTCGTGGCCTCCCCTTCTACTCCTTGCGGGTATCTGTTTCGAGCTTATTGTGTTCATAATGCGTTGTTCATTGTTCTCATGTAATCTTTTGTGTGTTCCTTCATATTTTAGTGTTGTATTCGGTTTTGTGTTGCTGTCTTGCTTAGTTATCCTTCATATATTATATGTTACCCTATCTGCATATAGGTCATGTCTGTCTTGTTTATGCCGTGCCATATCGTCATATTAGGGTAGTCTTGCTACATACATAGTGTTGTGTCTTTATCATGTCACTTAGCCTTTTTCAGGGTCCTATTGATATCGGTGCTGTTCATATTGGTATCATGTTGGTCTCTATTTATGTTTCGCGTAGTTGCGCTCATGTTATTCTATGTTTATTTATTTATGTATTTATTTATTTATTTATTCAAGGCATAGACCGGGGTCTAGCGTAAACAAGTTAAGAAACAAATCAATACAACAACCCGAACACTCTAAAATTATAAAATCGTACGTAACTCAAAGCATCAGCCGAGTAAAATAGGACATCATCATCAGCACGACGGCGTATGTCATATTGGGTTACTCCCCAATTTTCACTTTGAAAGACACCTTCTACAGGTTTGAATAGAGAGTTCCCTCAGGTCATCGTGCTTACCAAGCAAGTGGTTGAATTCCTTGAGAGCTCTATAGGTTAGAAAGTCGAATCTGACACGCGATTTAGCAACCGATACCCTAAGTTTCAGCTTTCCTCTTACAGAGCTTGTGAGTATGCCATCGAAGAAATTCGTTGGATTTATAGATAACTTTTGAGCGAGAATCTTGTACACCATTATAATATCAGCAATCTTTCTTCTATTCTTTAGCGAGGGAAGCCCAAATAGCTCTGCTGGCTGCTGACCTCTTGGTATATTATTGTAATCCATTGAAAAACATCTCATCATGAGCTTCCTAGTAAAGCTATTTTGAAAGCTCTCCAGAAGATCTATATCCTTTTTCATTGTTGGATTGAACACCGACGTCCCCGTTTCCACATTTATCCTCGCATTTATTCATCTTATTGTCCTAGGAGTCACTTTCAGGTGCTGTGTTTTCAGAACTATATACAATGCCTGAAACGGGCACATTCGTAGCCATGAAAAATCGACCAGAAATTGAGATAGCGAAACCCGCCACTTTATATGCAACGACTTAATATGGATAACAGTCAACATTAATCCCTTTACGGGATGCGCTGCCCATTTCAATTCAACAGGACTCCGTGGAGGCAACCTGAACGCGTGATTGCTATGTACAATGGGGCAATGAGTCCCTGTGTGTTTCATCCCTCTCAGACTAGCTTTGTATCCATACACCTCGGAATGTTGGAAGTCTTAGCTATCCGGAATCCGAACCAAGGAGTTCGGTTCGGGGTGCTCGCTACAGCCTGCGCATCCTCCTACTACGCCGCCATTCGTCCCGAAATTAACGAGATATGCTTGAACGCATTTGCTTAAGCCTGGAGCGGCTGATAGAGAGGTTACATGTTGTTACAGGATGTTTTGTTGCGATCAAAACTCTTGCGCCAGGCGGGACTCGAACCCGCATCTTCTGCTTTCCGGGCAGAGATGTTCGCCTTACACCACCGGCGCTGTTTGACCGCACGTAACATCCGCGATATCCTCTAGGTCTGTCAGCACCCACCCGTGATACGGGATGGGCCGGCCGCTGATATCAGGATGGAACCGGTTAAGCTGAAGACCTTACTAGTAACAATGCTTGAACACATTTGCTTAAGCCTGGAGCGGCTGATAGAGAGGTTACATGTTGTAACGAGATATGAAATATTAATACGACGACAAAAATACGGTGCGCACCTACCGATCGGAAAATAATATGCAAAGGTACAGGAACGTGGAAATTGAGCGCCTGATTATTAACAACATTCACGGTGAAGAATGTGATCACAGTCGGAATATAGCCCCTGAAACACACATATACGTATATATAAATATTAAATCGGCCTCAAACATCGTCCTGGCATTGATGGGACGACCACCAAATGGAGAATGTGGCTGTATGCACATAACCCCATACAGCTTCGAATATTCCCTGGTGTCCCCAAATTGTAGGGTAGGATCTCAAAACAGTTGAAAAATATGGTTTCTTCTTCGAAATTCAAAATCAAGGTAAACAAAATGTTCAGCAAACAAATGCGCAAAAAAACTGTACATTCCTTATAGCATAAAATTTCAAGCTGCATTTACACTAGTCATCGAGTAAACACCGCGACAGACCGGATAGGTTATTTCGACTTGAACAGTTAACAAAAACGAAAGAAGTTTTTTAGCTAGATACTTTAAGATGAGCTAGGCCACTAAGATAGGTAACTAAAGAGCAAAGAGTTCTGGTGGTTACTCAAATACCTTCTGAGAGATCACCTCGATCGAATATCATCCGCTATACCGCCAATCGCCTGGGGTTGACAAAGAGACTAGTGACCGCCTTAGCAAGTTTCGGAGATGCAGATGTTTTTGAACCCCTCCCCTTCGGACAGAAAATAAGAAAGACGCCACACTGCCATATTCTCCACTTTTCCCTGTTTGAAGGGCACATAACGAAACAACTCACTTAAGCGGTATTTTATTTGGAACGGTGAGAAATCTGGATGTGAACATCAGCCCATGACAGGCGATAAATAAAAATGTCGAGAATGTCATCAGATTCATTGAGGACGGCTCTGCTCTGAAAAGGTGCTTCATCAGATGACGTGTTCGCATGTAAGTGCTCCCGCCGCTGTCGTCACGGACTAAGCAACCTCAACAAATTCCCCACGGGCAAGAGACTTACTTGGCTATTTTTTCGACGAATACCATACATCCCATACAACCTCCCAGCACTCCTAAGATGGGAGCGAGTGGTGACGACATCAACTGCAAATTGAAGACGAAATTATTCGATACGAAATTAATTAGACGAGCACGATAGACAAGGAGAAAGATGGGCGAACAGGCGAATTGAGAATGACATTTAGTGACTTATGGTAGGAGTAGAATGAATGCGGTACTAAGCGGGCTGGTGTCCGCTCCATTCTGAGACCATGGTCGTGAAACACTCAAATAAACACGGTTTCTGTGTTCTCCTCCGCTGACACGCAACTAGGCAAGGGACGGAACTCCGGGGTTTGGCTGATCTAATTTACCCGTTTTAAGATACCCTGCCAGTGTACAGCGGGCACCAGCACGCTCAGTAACCAAGATACACTGCACACGTTTAAATTTTGTTCCTATGATACTGCCTGCATTCAAAGAACTTTTTAGTAGAGGATGTTTCCTCTTAATTCTGCTCACTTTTTAAAGTTCTGCTCAATTCGCTCTCTTCTGAGTGTACCGTATCCCATTTTTTGTACATACAACATTAATGCGTCCATGCGTTCTTGCATGGCTTTACGACCAAAAACCCTCAATTGATGTTATCGATGATTTCTCATCGTCAGTCTTGAGAAACCAGTGGTGCGAACATTGGAATAGCTGTATGAATCTCACTTCAAGTGAACAAATGGTCGATTTGTTGCTGATCGATGACGATCAATTACTGTCCACTTCTACGCTCGAAGCCCACTAATGTAAGCATTCTGCGCCGTTGCTGGGAAGCGACCTATACCCCTTGTACGGATAGCGGGAGCGGTACAGATAGCGAAACGTTGGAGGAGTGACGCGATTCTACTTCTGTACACAATTCAGGATGGTTCAGTGGTTAATCATTTATGTATAATGAGCAGGGGAGGGAGATACGACTATTCTTCACAACCGCATCGGAGAAGTCTGGCGTACGCCGCTATCTTCTGGCCATGGTGACCCGTTCCGCCCACGTACAGTGGACGGCTGAGGCCTCTTCTGGTAGAGGCATCGTCGTCGCCGACGATACGGCTACAGTTGGTGACACAGTTCAGAATTTTTAGCTCATACCCATTTGGGGTCTAGTAGTCCCTAATTTTCTACGTTTAATAATTAAAGAAACTGAAAGGCGATTGCCGGAGCTCGAAAAGTTGATTGCATCGATCCATACCTACTATTCATCCATAATGTTCATCGATAATGTTCCCTTGTTGTGAATTCTGTACGCTGACCAAAATCTTATTTCAAATCAGCGGATGTGGTCAACATCGATAGAATCGATCGATATTGATTGATGGATCGATATTATTTACAGGTTGTGACATCGGTGATAGCCATTAATTCTTCGTGGACTGATCACGGAGACGCACGTAATAGCTTTTCTTTGTATAGTAGGATTGATAGGTATAATTACTGAACAAATATAAAAATTACATAAACATAATGTGTGGTGAGACACACGCTCTTCACGCAGCTACCTTGGCTCCGTCAGAAACTGATGACTCTCTGTCAGTGACTGTAGACTCTTATGTTTAGGCAGTGCATAATTTCTACAAAAAAAAAAATATTTTCACTGTTACAAAACCAGTGCAGGTTCTGTGTCTCTTTATCAGCAGGAAGTGTAATTCATCCTTTCCAATGGAAAACATAAAGAAGTGTCTTCTGTGAAGAAGAAACCAAACTATAATACAAAGAGAATAGACTTCGCACTTTACGGTATATGAATGTTTATGAAATGAGCATCCAAATAAAAATAAAGCACGACATGGATACCTTATATAGGAAAGCCGCTAAGACCGGTTGTCACAAGAAAGAGTACGTAGGTTAACTGACTTTAGCAATTTCTAAACATTGACAACAAATGCTCCGTCACGTCTATTGGAGTGCCTCGCACTTGCGCGATGCAGTATCACTAAGCTAATCGTAAGTAAGGGCAAACACATCAAGCTATCTGCTCTGCTTATGCAGCATTATTCCCTCCCTAGCAGCGCTAAAAGCAAAGTTTGAGAACCTTATTACGTTCCAACCTTGCTCTACCTTCTTTATGATCAGCCTTAGCACGGTCCGCCACTTCACTCTAGCGCCAAGTTGACTGCAGGCACCTTCACTCCCTGTCCTCAAACGGTCAACCTCAGGCAAAAATCGACATTTTCGAAAAGTACTGAGCGTCTGACCGATTCTTCCCACACGACGAAAAGCGTTCTTGTCAGAACCAAGAATTCGCTCCGCTTCTAATGCTGTGTTGAACAAAAAATTTTCCCATGCGGGACCGCTACAGCAGTGTTCCCTACTACTTGCCCCTTTACCATTACTCATACTAGTTCCCCTCAATGATCCCCCCTCCTAGCAGACGACGCGTTCGGCACGTCTTCTGAATCCCCAGGCACATTAGAAGACGTCTGGGTATTTTCCGCTATGTTCGCGCCCCTTAATTTGCGCCGCATAATTTCCCCCTATTTTCGCCGATCGATCGCTCTTAACGGATTATTATACAGTCTGACCTGGACTAACCCCAGGCTGAAGTTTCGGACCGCCTGGACGACATTCACAAAAAATCGACAATTTGATCTATATCGATTGATGACGGTCAGCACTTCAAAAAGGGACTTCAGATTCGTGTACAGTGACCTCGATTACCTCTGGGGTAAAGTTCCCAGGCACGTAAAAGGCATCTTTATATTTTTCGCTATTTTCGCGCCCCTTAATTTTCCCTCCTATTTTCCCTCGATTTTATGACTAATTTATGAACCATCGCTTAGCCGATTATTATATAGTATGATCAATGTAAAAACAAAAAAGAAAAAATAAATAAAAACAAATTAAAAGAACAAAAATAAACAATAAATATGAGACTAAAAATAAATAAATTAGTAAATTGATTAAAAATTAAAAAACGAAAATTATAACACCTCCTTTCCTCATTGATGAGCCACCGAGGAGGTGTTACAATAAACACGGTTAGTCTGAAGGGAGGTGGCGAAGCGAACCATTGAAGTTTACTGTTATTTCTCCATAATGTTCAAGTATATTCAGGAGGGAAGGGGCGAAACTAACGACCGAAATCTAAATTCGCTTATTCATGTTATTTCGGTTTATTCAGTCAGAAGTAAAGGTACATCTACGATTTTCACGAGCAAGTTTTGATAGCGTTTGTAAAAAGGGGGAGCGGTAAAAGCTATGCTATCTAATCGTAAGATGTATGCAATGACCGGCGTCTAAAAATATCCGCTCTCGTCCGGCTTAACTTTCACCAGCACATATATTGAATACATATGTTTAGCCTCGAGATTTTCGCCGAGGCTTGGCAATGAAGATAAATAGATGAATTATGAATGCTGGCCTTAAACAATACCATTGCGAGATGCGCTATGCATTCCACTTCGGCACCCAACAGCTTTGCGTCAATGTTACGGAGGTGCGTGACACGCAACATCGACCAGACTTTCGCCTGTTTCGCATCAACCGCATCTTTGGTGCAACACGTTTATGACATAAAAAGTGCTAGTGAAATTGGAATTAAAGTAATACATGGTTCTACAATGTTGAAGAACTTCTACACCTTTCTAATCGAGGTTTACATATTTCCCCAAAGGAGACGACGAAAATACTTTATCAGTCCACATCACTGATCAAAGTTCCTGCACAGAAGGAACACAAAATGTGGAAAAATAGCACGCAAATCGGGTACAACGCGGCTCCATGTAGAAGGCGTCTGTACCATCAATGAACTAAACATCACGGCATGGTGAACAACTGCATGGCGCTATTTGGACAACTAACGTCAGGTGAAGGATTTCACTTCTTTAAAATTCTGAGTAAGCTTAAAAAAGAAATCTTCAGTTTTTTCGTGTGATTATTATTGAATTAATGTTCAACTTTTTAACTTCGCATTTTTATATGACGTCTAATACGGAATTCTTCACCCTATCTGAATCAGGACGCGTGTAGCGCAGTCGGAGGAGGCGCGACTGTCGCGTCCACCCGATACCAGGTTCCTGGTTCGGATTTCCCGCCCAGGCCAACCAAGCCTTCCATCCCTCCGGGGTCGGTGAATTGGTACCAGACTTGTCTGGGAAGGATAGAGCGCTGACTTGTTCATCGGCTGGCCACCGCAAGTCATTGTATGGCCAAATACGCATTCATGTCGCCTCCACGACATCCCGTAGAAGTAGAATGCGCTGGCGCATCCCAGAAGGGATTGATTAACGCCGTCCTTTATCCTTTATCCTTTTATCTGAAGGAATCATTTGTGTTTCACCTATGCCTAATAATTGTGTTTCTTCGAAGACTTAGTGATGTATGTCGAAGGAGCAATTCCGAACGATAATTTATTTCAATTTTAAACTGGACCAATCCGCGTCAAAACAGCCCGGTAAAGACCGTGCAGCGGTGGTTCGAAAAATTTCGTTCTGGAGACTTCAACCTTGAAGATGCATCCCGAAGCGGCACACCTACCGCAATTCAGGAGGACGACAGACCTTCGCGGAAGCTGGTACACCGCAGACGGTCCGTGAGATTGCCGAAAGTCTAGGAGCCAGTAAAACTGCTGTTACTGATGGTTCTGTACGTCTAGGAAAAGTGAAATGCTCGAAATCCCACGATTTGGGTGACCGCCAGAAAACGTCGCGTTTCGAAATCTGTTCTTCTTTGCTTCCCCGGAACAAAAACTACCCGTTCTTGGATCCAGTCGTCATATGTGATGAAGAGTGGGTTCTGTGTGATAACGGAAGGCGATCATGACAGTGGGTTGATGCTGACGAACTCACAGGCATTTCCCAAAGCCGAAATCCCACTCTTAATCCCAATGCCAGAAGACAAAGGCAACAGTGTAGTGGTCGGCGGCTGGCGTGATTCACTACAGCATTCTGGAACGAGGTAGAACCATCAGGTAGAACCTTCGTAAATCACGATCACACAAAAAGTTCTCGAATTTTTCGCATCGACCACCGACTTCGCCCAAACTTCGTCTAGGGGGTTATTTGGGGCGTTGATCACGAATATGACATCCGTTTTCCGTTTTACGCTGAAGTACAGTAGGTTACGGTAGTGCAGTCGGGGGAGGTGCCGGGTTTACTTGCACCCGACTCCATGTTCCTCGGTCGGATTTTCCTCCCAACCAAATGTCTCCAGCGTAAAACGAAAAACGGATGTCAGATTCGTGATCAGCGCCCCAAATAACCTTCCTAGGCGATGTTTGGGCAAAATTTTTTCGACCTCTCCTCGACCTCTGGAGTCCCGAAAGTACAATAGTTCCCCGATTTTTTCAGCTGATGGAATTGGTCTACAAATATCGCCTTGGAAAAAGTGTGCTGAATCAAATAGTGTATTTCGACAGAATCAGGTGAGCATGAAGAAATTATGATCGTTTGAAGCGCTCCAGTCAAATCCACCAAAAGTTTCCGGCCAAGCTAATAGTAGAGTATAGAACGATTATTACGCTATGCTCTTCGTTGTGAGTATTCAGGACGGATGAACAGCCAAAGGGGACATGGATAAGAGGGTTCTAGAAAACAAAGGCTTTCGTCTACACGTTTTCTGCTATAGTTCCTTGTTCTGCACCAATTTCCCCTTTCCTGGTTATCCTCTGAAAAGCTCAGAAAAACACCAGCTCTGCCTTGGCAATGAGCTAGACGGCACAGAGGATAAACCGAAAGAAAACGCACTTCGAACCGATGGAAATGATTGATGAGTGAACATGAGGGGCTTTGATCCGTACGCATTCGATCACTTGCGCTCAGTAATAAAGAGATGACAGTTACTGAAGCGAGAAGCGATGGCGACGATCGATAACACTACCGCAAGACCACCTCCGTCCAGCCGACCACTCGTGCAGCCGGTTGTAGACGACCCCTCCAAGGTCCTTGGCCTCGTTACCTTCCGTAGCACGGTCAACTTGCTCGAAGAGGTTGCCCTAGGAACCAAAAACACTCCGCTAGCACTTCCGCATAGCATGGCCCACATATGCCTGCCTCTCCACGGAGGCCTCTTGGGTGCAGTTCAGCTTAGATGGGACAGAACCTGTACAGTTCTACCTGTACAGTTCTAGTACAAGGGACACAATGTTCTGAGCGTTAAATTTTTTGCTGAATTTTTCTAATTTTTCGTTAAATTTCCATTAAATCGTTAAATTTTCTTTAAACATGCATTTAGAGTTGAAATGGAAACGCACGCAACATACTGTACAACGTAAGGCACCCACTACACTTTCGAGAAGCCCAGGGGTTAGAAGGGAGGACAAGCCAAGAGGACGAGTAGAACGCACGTCCCGTGATATGTGGACCCCCTTCTTTGGGACTGTAAAGCCTATCACAGAAATGAATGTTAACGTTCAGGAAAAGTAGGATAAAGGATAAAGGATAAAGGACGGCGTTATTCAATCTTCTTTGGGATGCGCCACGCATTCTACTTCTACGGGATGTCGTGGAGGCGTGTTGAATGCGTATTTGGCCATACAATGACTTGCGGTGGCCAGCCGATGTACAAGTCAGTGCTTTATCCTCCCCAGACAAGTCTGGTACCAATTCACCGACCCCGGAGGGATGGAAGGCTTGGTTGGCCTGGGCGGGAAATCCGAACCAGGAACCTGGTATCGGGTGCAGGCGACAGCCGGCGCCTCCTCCGACTGCGCTCCACGCGCCCCAGGAAAAGTAACTTTCCAAAATTTTTGCTGTTACCGTTTTTCTTAAAACATGTTAAATGTGTAGCGGCCGTAAACTGTTCGGGGGCTGTTCCATACGGCGAGCAAAAGTATTTTGGGATAAGCAACGCCAATTGGTGATATGTACACAAGTCCTACAAAGGGGCCAGATTTTATGCTTATTGTTAGTAGATTCGTTGACGTGCTTGACTTGACGGTTCGGCAAGGAACTTTTCTAGCTCCTAAATGACATCTAAAAATTCAAGTGCGCCATAGAAAGTATGAAGAATAGCATGGTAGCGCGCTGTGCCTGACGTCATTGGAGCAAGCCCGTAGGTCAAGTACAAACAGATTGGCATTGTAGCGGAATATCCTCTCGCCATTTACCGCTGTACTAGATGGATTGTTTCTGCTTAGTTTCACTGATTTTAATAGTTTTTCAGGAGCTGTGCTAATCGGAAGGGTGAGGTATGCAATACTAGCAAAGACGAAGAGGAAAAGTGATAACTTGTTGAGAAAAGTCCGTTAAAAATTTCGTTAAATTTTTGAAAATCTCCGTTAAGTCGTTAAGCCAAATTTTAACGAGAAATACCGTTAGTTCGTTAAACTCGATAGCTTGAGCACCACACAGAGGAACACGAGAAGCATAAAGACTAGTGCGAGGCGCTGTTCAATAACCCCTCGATATGCCATGCATTCCAATTTGAGGGAAATTGTGGGGCCGCTTTCTATATCCGCACTTTGTCTACATAATGACCTGTGGCGGCCAGACGACAGACTAGCCCAGACATTTCGTTTTCAGCGAAGTCTGCTACCAATTCACTGACTTCGGTGTGGTGGAACATCGCGGCTGTCCTGAAGCGGAAAGGAACCAAGAATCCTGCAGGAAAACGCACGTGAAAGTCGGCGCTTCCTTCTGCGGCGCTAAATCGTGCCATGCAATGCATTAAGAACAGAAATTCTCCACTAAATTCTATCGGTCAGAATCCTACTATGAAAGAGCTAATGTGCCAGTGTGCCCGTTCCTCTGCGCAGAATTAATTGCTGCTCGAAAGCTTTCACAAAATCTCAGTATATACCATTTTTATGTCGAAATGGACACTTCTTATATTAGAACGGACACTTTTCAAATCAAATTGAACACCTATGCTCCTCCAAGCTAGCCTTATAGTTTAGAATCTAAGACTTTTTAAGTCAGAGCGGACTCTTCCAGATCAAGACGGGCAGCTTAAACTACAGACTCAATAGGATTAGAATAAT
>OX375865.1:327825-457533 GCA_947359475.1 Heligmosomoides polygyrus bakeri
AAAGTGCAAAACAAACGCAGTCTGCGGGATCCGAACCCCCGACCCCTCGTTCACGAGCCCGAGCCCCTCCCTACTACGCCACCTGTGCACTGTGATGAGTCGCGATACGGGCCCTCATCCCGCGCGCGCCCGTCAGCTGTGGAGCACGTGAATCAACAGGGCGCCAACACGCAACTTCCGTCGCCCCTAAATCTGCGCAGAGTTGTATTGGGGTCGAGATACCTGCAGTTTGTTACTTCCCAGAGAGAGGCGGTTCTGCCCATATACAACATTTGCGCCGTTCCGACCTACCGTTGAGATAGTATCCTGGTAAGTACTTTAAAAGCTAGGCCACTAAGATAGGTAACTAAAGAGCAAAGAGTTCTGGTGGTTACTCAAATACTGCAAACCTTCTGAGAGATCACCTCGATCGAATATCATCCGCTTCAATCGCCTGGGGTTGACAAAGAGACTAGGACCGCCTTAGCAAGTTTCGGAGATGCAGATGTTTTTGAACCCCATCCCCTTCGGACAGAAAATAAGAAAGACGCCATACTGCCATATTCTCCACTTTTCCCTGTTTGAAGGGCACATAACGAAACAACTCACTTAAGCGGTATTTTATTTGGAACGGTGAGAAATCTGGATGTGAACATCAGTCCATGACAGGCGATAAATAAAAATGTCGAGAATGTCATCAGATTCATTGACGACGGCTCTGCTCTGAAAAGGTGCTTCATCAGATGGCGTGTTCGTATTTAGTTGCTCCCGCCGCTGTTGTCACGGACTAAGCAATATCAACAAATTCCCCACGGGTAAGAGACTTACTTGGCTATTTTTTCGACGAATACCATACATCCCATACAACCTCCCAGCACTCCTAAGATGGGAGCGAGTGGTGACGACATCAACTGCAAATTGAAGACGAAATTATTCGATACGAAATTAATTAGACGAGCACGATAGACAAGGAGAAAGATGGGCGAACAGGCGAACTGAGAATGGCAGTTAGTGACTTATGGTAGGAGTAGAATGAATGCGGTACTAAGCGGCTGGTGCCCACTCCATTCTGAGACCATGGTCGTGAAACACTCAAATAAACACGGTTTCTGTGTTCTCCTCCGCTGACACGCAACTAGGCAAGGGACGGAACTCCGGGGTTTGGCTGATCTAATTTACCCGTTTTAAGATACCTTGCCGGTGTACAGCGGACACCAGCTCGCTTAGTAACCAAGATACATTGCAATTGTTTAAATTTTTGTTCCTATGATACTGCCTGCATTCAAAGAACCTTTTAGTAGAAGATGTTTCCTCTTATTTCTGCTCACTTTTTAAAGTTCTGCTCAATTTGCTCTCTTCTGAGTGAACCGTATCCCATTTTTTGTACATACAACATTAATCCGTCCATGCGTTCTTGCATGGCTTTACGACCAAAAACCCTCAATTGATGTTATCGATGATTTCTCATCGTCAGTCTTGAGAAGCCAGTGGTGCGAACGTTGGAATAGCTGAATGAATCTCACTTCAATTGAACAAATGGTCGATTTGTTGATCGATGACGATCAATTACTATCCATTTCTACGGTCGAAGCCAACTAATGTAAGCATTCTGCGCCGTTGCTGGGAAGCGACCTATACCCGTTGTACGGATAGCGGGAGCGGTACAGATAGCGAAACGTTGCAGGAGTAACGCGATTTTACTTCTGTACACAATTCAGGATGGTTCAGTGGTTAATCATTTAGGTATAATGAGCAGGGGAGGGAGATACGACTATTCTTCACAACCGCATCGGAGAATCTGGCGTACGCCGCTATCTTCTGGCCATGGTGACCCGTTCCGCCCACGTACAGTGGACGGCTGAGGCCTCTTCTGGTAGAGGCATTGTTGTCGCCGACGATACGGCTACAGTTGGCGCCACAGTTCAGAATTTTTAGCTCATACCCGTTTGGGGTCTAGCAGTCCCTAATTTTCTACGTTTAATAATTACCGGAACTGAAAGGCGATTGCCGGAGCTCGAAAAGTTGATTGTATCGATCCATACCTACTATTCATCCATAATGTTCATCGATAATGTTCCCCTGTTGTGAATTCTGTACGCTGGCCAAAATCTTATTTCAAATCAGCGGATGTGGTCAACATCGATAGAATCGATCGATATTGATTGATGGATCGATATTATTTACAGGTTGTGACATCGGTGATAGCCATTAATTCTTCGTGGACTGATCACGAAGACGCATGTAATAGCTTTTCTTTGTATAGTAGGATTGATAGGTATAATTACTGAATAAATACAAAAATTTCATAAACATAATGTGTGGTGAGACACACGTTCTTCACGCAGCTACCTGGGCTCCGTCAGAAACTGATGAATGTCTGTCAGTGACTGTAGACTTTTATGTTTAGGCAGTGCATAATTTCTACAAAAATATTTTCTCTGTTACAAAACCAGTGCAGATTCTGTGTCTCTTTATCAGCAGGAAGTGTAATTCATCCTTTCCAATAGAAAACATAAAGAAGTGCCTTCTGTGAAGAAGAAACCAAACTATAATACAAAGAGAATAGACTTCGCAGTTTACGGTATATGAATGTTGTTCGAGCATCCAAATAAAAATAAAGCACGACATGGATACCTTATATATTAGGTTGTAACGAAATAAATGGCACTGAACCACTGTAAATTTAAACAGTTAATATCTCGGCTTGTAGGCAAGTTTATTAATCGTAATAAAAGCCTTCTGATTCTACACATCTTTGCCAACGTGACACAAGCTTTGTTATCCCAGTAGCATAAAAATCAGAAGTTCTGGAATTGACGAAATCTTCGAAGGCACTTTCGGCATCCTGTTGGTATTTGAATATTTTCCCTACCAAGAAGTCGCCAGGATGCTTGAAGAAATGGTAGTCTGTTGGGAGAGGTCGGGAGAAAACGGAGGATGTGGTAGAGTTTCAATGCTCAGCTCATTCAATTTCTGCAACGTCATTCGTGCTACATGGGGGCGAGCATTGTCGTGCAGAAGGAGAACTCGCCTTCGGTTTACCAAGGCCGGCCGGATATCCTTCAACTTTTTCATCATTTCTTCAATTTCAATGCAGTACTTCTCTGCCGTGATGGATTCACCGGGAGGGAGGAAGCTGTGGTGAATAATTCCCAGCGAACACCACCATACTGTCACCATTACTTTCTTTTGGTGCAATTGCGGCTTCGCAAAAACCTTGGGGCTCTCATCGCTGTCCACCCACTGTGCCGATCGTCGCCTGTTGTCGTACATTATCCATTTCTCGTCACAGGTTACGATGCGATCAAGGAATGGGTCCGTTTCGTTCCGTAGAAGCAGTGCGGACGAGATCTCATATCGTCGGTTTCTTTGCTCCTCAGACAGCTCGTGAGGCACCCATCTTTCCAGCTTTTTGGTCTTTCCAATTTCCTTCAGATGCCGGGCAGCTGTGTTGTGACTGACGCCAAGAACCTTCGTTATCTCCCTGGTACCTTTGTGTGGATCCTCCTCTACCACATCTCTCAGCTTGTCCTCATCAACATCACTATGCCTCCCACGACCTTCATGTTCTTCCAAGCTCTCATTTCCATTCCGAAACTTCTGATACCAACGATGCGCCGTCCGAATTGTGGAACATCCTTGGCCGAATACGGCGTTGATCTTCTCGTCTGCCTCCTTAGCTGTAGTGCCCAGCTTGAATTCATACAAGTAAATGCCTCGGATTACCCTTTTGTCCATCTGCAAAAAAGTCAATAAAACTCTAAAGTTTTCCCACTTTGCATAGAAAATTTGGTACTCGCCGGTAGAGCAAAGTTTGCGCTTCTAAATGATATGCCACATGTTACGGTTTGTCCTTGATCAAACGCGTAAAGACGCGCCAAAAAATGGCGCGAGCTAGTGCCATTTAATTCGTTACAACCTAATAGGAAAGCCGCTAAGACCGGTTGTCACAAAAGAGTACGTAGGTTAACTGACATTAGCAATTTCTAAACATTGACACGAAATGCTCCGTCACGCCTATTGGCGCACTTGCACTTGCGCGATGCAGTATCACTAAGCTAATCGTAAGTAAGGACAAACACATCAAGCTATCTGCTCTGCTTATGTAGCATTATTCCCTCCTTAGCAGCGAAAAAAGCAAAGTTTGAGAACCTTATTACATTCCGACCTTACTCTACCTTCTCTATGATCAGCCTTAGCACGGTCCGCCACTTCACTGCAGCGCCAAGTTGACGGCAGGCACCTTCACTTCCTGTCCTCAAACGGTCAATCTCAGGCAATAATCGACATTTTCAATAAGTACTGAGCGTCTGACCGATTTTTCCCACATGACGAAAAGCATTCTTGTCAGAACCAAGAATTCCCTCCGTTTCTAATGCTGTGTTGAACAAAAAATTTTCCCATGCGGGACCGCTACAGCAGTGTTCCCTACTACTTGTCCCTTTACCATTACTCGTACTAATTCCCCTCTATAATCCCCCTCCTAGCAAACGACGCGTCTTCTGAATCCCCAGGCACATTAGAAGACGTCTGGGTATTTTCCGCTATGTTCGCACTCCTTAATTTGCGCCGCATAATATCCCCCTATTTTCGCCGATCGATCGCTCTTAGCGAATTATTATATAGTCTGACCTGGACTACCCCCCGGCTGAGGTTTCGGACCGCCTGTTTCGGACACAAAAAATCGATAATTTGCTCTATATCGATTGATGATGGTAAGCACTTCAAAAAGGGACTTCAGATTCGTGTACAGTGACCTCGATTACCTCTGGGGTGAACTTCCCAGGAACGTAGAAGGCATCTTTATATTTTTCGCTATTTTCGCGCCCCTTAATTTTCCCTCCTATTTTCCCTCGATTTTATGACTAATTTATGAACCATCGCTTAGCCGATTATTATATAGTATCATCAATGTAAAAACAAAAAAGAAAAAATAAATAAAAACAAATTAAAAGAACAAAAATAAACAATAAATATGAGACTAAAATAAATAAATTAGTAAATTGATTAAAAATTAAAAAACGAAAATTATAACACCTCCTTTCCTCATTGATGAGCCACCGAGGAGGTGTTACAATAAACACAGTTAGTCTGAAGGGAGGTGGCGAAGCGAACCATTGAAGTTTACTGTTATTTCTCCATAATGTTCAAGTATATTCAGGAGGGAAGGGGCGAAACTAACGACCGAAATCTAAATTCGTTTATTCACGTTATTTCAGTTTATTCAGTCAGAAGTAAAGGTACATCTACGATTTCCACGAGCAAGTTTTGATGGCGTTTGTAAAAAAGAGGAGCGGTAAAAGCTATGCTATCTAATCGTAAGACGTATGCAATGACCGGCGTCTAAAAATATCCGCTCTCGTCCGGCTTAACTTTCACCATCAGCACATATATTGAATACATATGTTTAGCCTCGACTTTCGTCGAGGCTTGGAAAAGAAGATAAATAGATGAAGGATCCATGTGGCCTTAACCAATACCGTTGCGAGATGCGCTATGCATTCCACTTCGGCAACCAACAGCTTTGCGTCAATGTTATGGAGGTGTGTGACACGCAACATCGACCATACTTTCGCCTGTTTTGCATCAACCACATCTTCGGTGCGACACGTTTATGACATAAAAATGCTAGTGAAAATGGAATTAAAGTAATACACGGTTCTACAATGTTGAAGAACTTCTACACCTTTCTAATCAAGAGGTTTACATATTTCCCCATAGGAGACGATGAAAATATTTAGTCCACATCACTGATCAAAGTTCCTGCACAGAACGATCACAAAATGTGGAAAAATAGCACGCAAATCGGGTACAACGCGGCTCCATATAGAAGGCGTCTACACCATCAATGAACCAAACATCACAGCATAGCGAACAACTGCATGGCGCTATTTGGACAACTAACGTCAGGTGAAGGACTTCACTTCGTTTAAATTCTGAGTAAGCTTAAAAAAGAAATCTTCAGTTTTTTTATGTGATTATTATTGAATTAATGTTCAACTTTTCATTTCGGAAAAATTTCGTTCTGGAGACTTCAACCTTGAAGATGCATCCCGAAGCGGCACACCTACCGCAATCCAGGAGGACGAGAGACCTTCGCGGAAGCTGGCACACCGCAGACGGTCGTGAGATTGCCGAAAGTCTAGGAGCCAGTAAAACTGCTGTTACTGATGGTTCTGTACGTCTAGGAGAGGTGAAATGCTCGAAAAACCACGAGTTGGGTGACCGCCAGAAAACGTCGCGTTTCGAGATCTGTTCTTCTTTGCTTCCCAGAAATAAAAACCACCCGTTCTTGGATCCAGTCGTCATATGTGATGAAGAGTGGGTTCTGTGTGATAACGGAAGGCGATCATGACCGTGGGTTGATGCTGACGAACTCACAGGCATTTCCCAAAGCCGAAATTCCACTCCTAATCCCAATGCCAGAAGACAAAGGCAACAGTGTGGTGGTCGGCGGCTGGCGTGATTCACTACAGCATTCTGGAACGAGGTAGAACCATCAGGTAGAACCTTCGTAAATCACGATCACACAAAAAGTTCTCGAATTTGTCGCATCTCAATCGCCCAATTTTGGCACTGTTGTACTTTCGGGACTCCAGAGGTCAATGAGAGGTCGAAAAAAATTCGCCCAAACTTCGCCTAGGAGGGTTATTTGGGGCGTTGATCACGAATATGACATCCGTTTTCCGTTTTACGCTGGAGTACGGTAGGTTACGGCAGTGCAGTCGATGGAGGCGCCGGGTTTACTTGCACGCAACTCTATGTTCCTCGGTCGGAATTTCCTCCCAACCAAACGTCTCCAGCGTAAAACGAAAAACGGATGTCAGATTTGGGATCAGCGCCCCAAATAACCTCCCTAGGCGATGTTTGGGCAAGATTTTTTCGACCTTTGGAGTCCCGAAAGTACAATAGTGCCCCCATTTTTTCAGCTGATGGAATTGGTCTACAAGTATCGAATTGGAAAAGTGTGCTGAATCAAATGGTGTATTTCGACAGAATCAGGTGAGCATGAAGAAATTATGCTCGTTTGAAGTGCTCCAGTCAAATCCGCAAAAGTTTCCGGCCAAGCTAATAGTAGAGTATAGAACGATTACCACGCTATGCTCTTCGTTGTGAGTATTCAGGACGGATGAACAGCCAAAAGGGACATGGATAAAAGGGTTCTAGAAAACAAAGGCTTTCGTTTACACGTATTCTGCTATAGTTCCTTGTTCTGCACCACTTTCCCCTTTCCTGGTTATCCTCTGAAAAGCTCAGAAAAACACCAGCTCTGCCTTGGCAATGAGCTAGACGGCACAGAGGATAAACCGAAAGAAGACGCACTTCGAACCGATGGAGATGATTGATGAGTGAACATGAGGGGCTTTGATCCGTACGCATTCGATCACTCGCGCTCAGTAATAAAGAGATGACACTTACTGAAGCGACAAGCGATGGCGACGATCGATAACACTACCGCAAGACCACCTCCGTCCAGCCGACCACTCGTGCAGCCGGTTGCAGGCGACCCCTCCAAGGTCCTTGGCCTCGTTACCCTCCGTTGCACGGTCAACTTGCTCGAAGGGCTTGCCCTAGGAACCAAAAACACTCCGCTAGCACTTCCGCATAGCATGGCCCACATATGCCTGCCTCTCCACGGAGGCCTCTTGGGTGCAGTTCAGCTTAGATGGGACAGAACCTGTACAGTTCTAGTACAAGGGACACAATGTTCTGAGCGTTAAATTTTTTGCTGAATTTTTCTAATTTTTCGTTAAATTTCATTAAATCGTTAAATTTTGTTTAAACATGCATTTAGAGTTGAAATGGAAACGTACGCAACATAATGTACAACGTAAGGCACCCACTACACTTTCGAGAAGCCCAGGGGTTAGAAGGGAGGACAAGCCAAGAGGACGGGTAGAACGCACGTCCCGTGATATGTGGACCTCCTTCTTTGGGACTGTACCTAAAAGCCTATCACAGGAATGAATGTTAACGTTCAGGAAAAGTAACTTTCCAAAATTTTTGCTGTTACCGTTTTTCTTAAAAAAATGTTAAATGTGTAGCGGCCGTAAACTGTTCGAGGACTGTTCCAAACGGCGAGCAAAAGTATTTTGGAATAAGCAACGCCAATTGGTGATATGTACATAAGTCCTACAAAGGGGCCAGATTTTATGCTTATTGTTAGTAGATTCGTTGACGTGCTTGACTTGACGGTTCGGCAAGGAACTTTTCTAGCTCCTAAATGACATCTAAAAATTCAAGTGCGACATAGAAAGTATGAAGAATAGCATGGTAGCACGCTGTGCCTGACGTCACTGGAGCAAGCCCGTAGGTCAAGTACAAACAGATTGGCATTGGAGCGGAATATCCTCTCGCCATTTACCGCTGTACTAGATGGATTGTTTCTGCTTAGTCTCACTGATTTCAATAGATTTTCAGGAGCTGTACTAATCGGTAGGATGAGGTAGGAAAGACGAAGAGGAAAAGTGACAACTTGTTGAGAAAAGTCCGTTAAAAATTTCGTTAAATTTTGAAAATCTCCGTTAAGTCGTTAAGCCAAATTTTAACGAGAAATGCCGTTAGTTCGTTAAACTCGATAGTTTGAGCACCACACAGAGGAACACGAGAAGCATAAAGACTAGTGCGAGGCGCTATTCAAAATCCCCTCGATATGCCATGCATAAGAATTTTGTGGGAAATTGTGGGGCCGCTTTCTCTTAGGTTGATGCATAAGTTCTCGGACATTTGATCCCTCCTGAATTGAAAGCGCATTTTCCCGCCAAATTTCCCACATGTACCAACGCGTAAATGATCGATCGATAGAGAAAGGAAAGGGCTACAAAACCTTTCCTAACATTTACTTCTGCGTTGTTAACGTCAGCTATTATGGCTAAGCAATTCATCCCTATTGAGATGCATATTCGGCACGTCATGCTATTCTTGCATCAATCTGGCCTCAATGCCAACGAGTCGTATCGTCGCCTGAAGGATGTTTACAACGAGAGTGCTCCTGCTCGAAGTACTGTGTGCAAGTGGTTCTCGAAGTTTGCAGTTGGTGAATTCTCCGTTGAAGGTAATGAACGAGAAGGGCGCCCGATGACACTGGATTTGGATGGCCTCCGAAGTAGAGTGGAAGCGGACCCATACCAAACCACTCGCGAACTATCAAGCACTCTTGGTGTTAGTCACTCAACAGTCGTTCGAGGATTGAAGTCGATTGGCAAGGTGGGTCGCTGGGTACCTCACGACTTGACACAACATGACATGGATCGCAGAGCCGATGTCGCTCTGTCTCTTCTTACCCTCAGACGTACCCACGGATGGCTGGACAACCTTGTCACCGGGGATGAGAAGTGGATACTCTGCTCTAATTATCACCGGCGTGCACAGTGGTTGAAGCAACTGGAGAGGCAGAGGACGTTCCGACTTCACGTGCAAAAGGTGAAGCTAATGCATTTGGTGGAGCGTTCTTGGCGTAGAGTACTGGGAGCTGCTGGACGAAGGGATAACAGTGACGGCAGAGGTTTACGTCAACCAACTGAGGAAGTTGGGGGCCCACCTTCAAACCACACGAGGAAGGGTGAAGGTGAAGGTGTATTTTCAACATGACAACGCTAAACCGCATATTGCTAGAGCGACGGCGGCTGAGTTGGCGGACTGCGGATGGACCGTTCTTCCACATCCACCTCACTCACCAGATCTCGCTCCTTCTGATTATCATTTGCTTTCAAGCCTTCAACGCTATTTGGACGGCCAGCAATTTAGGAACCGAGAGGATGTCAAGGAGGCGGCACTGCTCACATTTTTCGAATCACAACCGGCCACGTTTTGGAGAAAAGGCATCCATGACTTACCAGCACGTTGGCGAAAGACAATTGATGTAAAGGGTGGTTACCTCAAATGATTTGATATTGTTGTTCGTATGTGGTGATAAGAACTATTTCATGCCCCAAATGTCCGAGAACTTATGCACCAACCTAATATATCCGCACTTTGTCTACATAATGACCTGCGGTGGCCAGACGACAGACTAGCCCAGACATTTCGTTTTCAGTGAAGTCTGCTACCAATTCACTGAATTCGATGTGGTGGAACATCGCGGTTGTCCTGAAGCGATGTTCCACCACATCGAATCCTGAAGGGGAGCGCACGTGACAGTCGGCGCTTCCTTCTGCGGCGCTAAATCGTGCCATGCAATGCATTAAGAACAGAAATTCTCCACTAAATTCTATCGGTCAGAATCCTACTATGAAAGAGCTAATGTGCCAGTGTGCCCGTTCCTCTGTGCACAATTAGTTGCTGCTCGAGAACTTTCACAAAATCTCAGCATATATCATTTTCATGTCGAATTGAACACTTCTTATATCAAAACGGACCCTTTTCAAATCAAATTGAACACCTAAGCTCTTCTAAGCTAGCTAATAGTTTAGATCAAGACGACTTTCAGGCAGATTAAACTACAGACTCAATAAGGTGGTTAGAATAATTTTTGGTTGAAGGAAAATTTGATAAAAATTTTCTTTGGAGTTTTTTAGTTCACCTGCCACAATAAGTTGATAACTTTGTAAACTTTTATTTTCGAGGGAAAATAGTAAATTAAAATTTGCCTTAAAGTACATCAAAGAAGCAGGCATATAGCGCACTAAAAGATCAGATCCATGCACTGAAAAAACTTTGCCTGCCTCGCAACTTTTATTTGATTAATACCGTAAGTGCCACTTACATAAATCAACAAACTGGGGGTATGTGCTCCTGTTGTATGGTTAACAGGAGGCAAATTCTTTGCAAAGAAGCATTTTAATACCAATCAAAAAAATCGCGACGTCTTGGACGTCTTGGGCATGGCACAATCTGATTTTTGGCACTAAAAAATGGCTGACTTCCTGCTCTTCAAAACAAGTTACAAGCCATTATTTTTTCTTAAGAAATGAAAAGATTGTAAAATGTAATATTGGGTAGGTGAATTAAATGTTCAAAGAAAGTTATATTAAAATCTTCTTTGAACAAAAAATGATTCCAATCTTTTTGCAGATCTCCAGTGTAATGTAGAAAAAGCTCATTTCGATTTACAACAGTTCACTTTGATTTCAAAAGCCAGGCTAGCTTAAAAGAGTGTCCAATTTGACATATTTCATTTGAAGAATGTTCAATTCGACGTGAAAATGGCATATATGTATTGGAGGCCATCCTTTTTTCTGCAAGAAGCGACCGATAGAAAGTAGTGTACGCCAATACGATGACCGTTAGGAAGACTTCGGAACATGCGAACAACAACAAGACAGCTCAAAAAACGATGGAAATTAATGACTTCTGAGGTGAAGCCAAACTAATCCACCAGGCGGTCTTAGTGCTGGCATACACTATGACACCCGTCTACCGACTAATAATTTTGCGCGTACGCACATACAGACAGGTGTGCATGCCAATTCATTTAAAACAGACTTCTTAAAAGTTGTCGCTTGACAATTTCTCCACTCAGAGGAGTGGTGCAGCCTACAATCATCACATCAACCATTTATTGGAAATAGGAAACGCGTGTGGCGCAGTTGGAGGTGTCGACTGTCGTCTGCATCCGATACCAGGTTCCTGGTTCGGATTTCCTGCCCAGGCCAACCAAGCCTTTCATCCCTCCGGGGTCGGTGAATTGGCACCAGACTTGTCTGGGAAGGATAAAGTGCTGACTTGTTCATAAGCTGGCCACTGCAAGTCATTGTACAACCAAACACGCATTCAAATCGCCTCCATGACATCTCGAAGAAGTAGGAGACGTGGCGCATTCCAAATAGGATTGAGTAAGGCCTTTATCCTTTAAGAAATAGATCATAGATCGCAACACAGAACAACATAGCGCTAGCGATCAGAAACAATCTGAGAATTTTTTCTAAGCAATAGGCGTGTAGTTGGCGAGGGTGAATGCAGTCCTGTTCAACAATACGCCAGCTTACTGCTTATGCTGACTGCGGCTCCGTACAGCACAAAACACACGCGATCCCCTTATCGCTGACCGACCGTGTTTGTCGTCAACCCTCCACACCAATGATCGCTACTACACTCCCCTTTGGTCACATAGTGGCAAAGGTAATAGTCAGTAGACAAGGAATTTATACTAGAAAGTAAGTTAGATGGGTAGTGTAGAGAATGCATTCTCTACTTTCAGGGCCTCTACTTCCATGAAGTTCGAGGTGTGGACGGAAGGCAAACAAGTCCCCCGTGGCTATCTCGCGCTCTTCTACAGGGTGAGACAGTCTAGGAAACCCACAGTGAATCTGAAGCGGGGTTCGCCCACGCTATGGGATTCACTAATAAGCACTCGACGCTCAGTGTTTTCCTAATCGTAAGAGTATTTCAAAGTAAGGGTGATCGTCTCGATTTGAACAATTGGCCAGGACCACTGATCAGTAGTGTATGCAACCCTTAGCATTCCAGCCTTCCCATCTAAGTCTGGTACCAGATCAGGAACCGCGGAGGATTGGAAGGCTTCGCTAGCCTAAACAGGATGCGGACCAAGGAGCTCAATTCGGGCGCACACGAGGGCTGGCGCCTCATCTATGTAACTGCGCTACCACGTGCCCACAAAACAGCTGAAGACAAAATGTAGAAGCCCCCCAAAAGGTCTTTCCTGAAGCTTCTCATATTTCAATGCTTCGATAGATAGCGAACAAAGGAACCTCGAAGTGTCGAGAAGTATCAGGTTATCGACAACTTTTAACTACCGGTTGACAAGCGAATCTTCACTGAGAGGAAAAAGAGGTGATCTGAGAACAAGATAGCAGCTTAATGAAGGATCGTACTAGTATACCTGTTCTAGAAGTTCAGTCCTACAGATTCTCCAGGGACTAACACGGGATTTATACAATTTTCCCTTCAAATTGGCCACTTTTCACGCCAAACTGAACACTCTTCTAAACAAGCCTAACGCTTTTGAGATCAAACGTCTTCCAAATCGAAATGGCCTTCCTACAGGTCAAACTGCAGGCACTCCAAAAAGGCTAGAATAATGTCTTGTTTAAGAGACGCCTTAGTATGAGTTTCTTTGAAGTTTTAATTCACCTACCCAATAAGTGAACTCATTGTTTAAAATTTTATAATTTTTTTGGGAAAAATAATGGTTCAAAGCTTGTCTTAAAGCGCAGGAAAGCGGCCATTCTTTATTGCTAGAAGAGGTGATTGCGCTTTGTCCAAGACACCGCGCTTTTTATTCGATTGATAGCAAAATTGCTGTCTGCATGGAGTATCACACCTGTAAACGATATGTCAAAAAATAGTTGCAAAGAACACACATATCCTCAATTTGATGTTTCGTATGAGTAGCATTTACGACATCAATCAAAAATCTCGACGAGCTTTTTGATTACATCGCGCGCTCTCGTGTTTTGATGCTTAAATGACTACTGCCTTGTTGCGCATAAAAAATTATTTTTTCTGAAAAAATATGAAATTATTGTGTTCATTCCGACGTTTCAAGTTCATAGATTCATAGAAAGTTATAGCAAATTTTTGTTGAACAATAATTATTCTAACCATCTTGGAGAGCGTAGTTTAACCTTCAAGATCTCGTTTCGATTTGGAAGACGTTCACTTTGACTTCAGAAGCATCAAGTTTGTTTAGAAGAGTGTCGAACATGACGTGAAGGTGTCCAACTGGACGTGAAAAAGCGGAGCGACATAACGAAATCTACCCGTATCGACTATGCGGCGCAAGCCATCGATATTGATAGCCTTCATAACGCAGCGGCGGAAGTATAAATCCTGCCCAATTCGCTGTGTAGGTTTTTACGGTGGAAGGCGTTGGACGTTCCAGGCGCCACGGATGATGATCTTCCCCTGTTATGTCGCCGTTTGCGTAAAATGTCACTCACCTTCCCCGACTTCGTACAGGTGTGTTAAAAATACAAGTCACCATAGGACCAACCTTTCCCGAAAGAATGGGGCCACTGATGTCCCATAAGAAGAAGAGCAACTCATCAATGTCTGACCTCATTAAAATCAACCCAGTGTCTCTGATGCACTGAATTATCGTGCACGCAACAGTTTTTATCCATTGGGACGATGAAGTCAACCCATCTAAGCGTTCGGTGCCGACTGAGGGTAGAAGAGCATATTCCAGTGAACCCTCGCGTCAGTACCGCCTGCCGACTATGCAAGACGTGCTATTTGAGAACAAGAGCTTCACTGTAACGCCTACAGAGAATGACTGCTCCAAGGGATTCTCTGCTACCATCAATACTTGCGTAAGGAGGGACAAGAACCAACAGCAGCTGTTTTCCTGGCCAGGATGCGTAAGCGTTTGTACAATGAAATCACATTTTATTTTATTTTAATCAACAGCAGCCCCTCAATTCAAACAGTAGCTGATGCTTATCATGAGAGAGGAATGCTGAACTGAAGGAAAAACCAAGGAGATGGGAAACACAGTTTAAAAAGCCGGAGGGTATCAACGTCAAGCAATATAATGAGTGGCTCATCACCTCAGATAAGTTGTATTCGCACCAACTGAGCTTGCAGTCTCGCACACGCTGGGTCTAATTTTTATTAACGAACAACAATAACCATTAAACAGCAAACGACTAGAGAAACTAACAAATTTACAACATGGTCATGGTTCAACAGGAGAATTTACAAAATAATCGTTACAGTTGAAGGATTCTCTAAGTCAATTCCTCTTTGAGATGCCCCACTTGTTTCACTTCTATGGGATGTGTGGAGACGATTTGAATACGTATTTGGCCTAACAATATAGTGATTTACAGTTCCTAGAAAAGTCCAGTACGATCTCACCGATCCCCGAAGAGATACAAGGCCTGGTTGGCCTAGGTGGGAGTCATGCCAAAATTTCGGAATGGGGTGAACGCCACAGCGACAGCTTCTTCCGGCTGTTCTACCACGCGTCCAGGTTGTATACAAGACATGACACGCATGCATGCCAGTTTAAGTGGGACAAATCAACAAGGGAATTAGTAGTTAACTGGAAAACATTCAAATAGGCGAGACTGAGTGGAAGAACCGGTTAGCCTTGGACTGTAAGCGTCTAAATTAACTACGACAGTGACTGTGCAAAGTATTAGGTTGTAACGAATTAAATGGCACAGGCTCGCGCCATTTTTTGGCGCGTCTTTACGGTTTGATCAAGAACAAACCGTAACATGTGGCATATCGTTTAGAAGCGCAAACTTTGCTCTACCGGTGAGTACCAAATTTTCCATGTAAAAGTGGGAAAAGTTTAGAGTTTTATTGACTTTTTTGCAGATGGACAAAAGGGTAATCCGAGGCATTTACTTGTATGAATTCAAGCTGGGCACTACAGCTAAGGAGGCGGACGAGGCAATCAACGCCGCATTCGGTCAAGGATGTTCCACAATTCGGACGGCGTACGGTTGGTATCAGAAGTTCCGGAATGGAGATGAGAGCTTGGAAGAACATGAAGGTCGTGGGAGGCATAGTGATGTTGATGAGGACAAGCTGAGAGATGTGGTAGAGGAGGATCCACACAAAGGTACCAGGGAGATAACGAAGGTTCTTGGCGTCAGTCACAACACAGCTGCCCGGCATCTGAAGGAAATTGGAAAGACCAAAAAGCTGGAAAGATGGGTGCCTCACGAGCTGTCTGAGGAGCAAAGAAACCGACGATATGAGATCTCGTCCGCACTGCTTCTACGGAACGAAACGGACCCATTCCTTGATCGCATCGTAACCTGTGACGAGAAATGGATAATGTACGACAACAGGCGACGATCGGCACAGTGGGTGGACAGCGATGAGAGCCCCAAGGTTTTTGCGAAGCCGAAATTGCACCAAAAGAAGGTAATGGTGACAGTATGGTGGTGTTCGCTGGGAATTATTCACCACAGCTTCCTCCCTCCCGGTGAATCCATCACCAGAGAAGTACTGCATTGAAATTGAAGAAATGATGAAAAAGTTGAAGGATATCCGGCCGGCCTTGGTAAACCGAAGGCGAGTCCTCCTTCTGCACGACAATGCTCGCCCCCATGTAGCACGAATGACGTTGCAGAAATTGAATGAGCTGAGCAGTGAAACTCTACCACATCCTCCGTTTTCTCCCGACCTCTCCCCAACAGACTACCATTTCTTCAAGCATCTTGGCGAGTTCTTGGTAGGGAAAATATTCAAATACCAACAGGATGCCGAAAGTGCCTTCGAAGATTTCGTCAATTCCAGAACTTCTGATTTTTATGCTACTGGGATAAAAAAGCTGGTGTCACGTTGGCAAGGATGTGTAGAATCAGAAGGTTTTTATTTCGATTAATAAACTTGCCTACAAGCCGAGATATTAACTGTTTAAATTTACAGTGGTTCAGTGCCATTTATTTCGTTACAACCTAATAGAATCCTAGATAGAGTTAGCATAGAGTAGTGTTAGGCGGAGTTGCAGAAGTATGTGACAACGTGCAAAGTAACAGTGCAGAGCCGAGAACTACACGTTCACCAGCTAAATGTAACGACAACTATTGATCTGGAGGCTGTACAAATAGATTCTCCACGGTTGCCTGTCACTCGGTGAAGAGAACCGAAGATCTGCCTCGTCACAAGAAATGAATGGAATTGCTATGCACGTACTGCTGTACAGCGGCTCATCTGGGTTCCTTCGGCTTAACCTTCTCCTGGCAAAGGGAAGAAGCTTCCAGTCAGAGAAAACGATATGTAATGCCCTTCAGCGAGAAGTTCGGCCGACCCGCAGCTTCACTCATGGCGGCCAAGTCGTAGTTTCGTATCGGATCAGGAGTGAAGTACTCCTTCTTCACCTAAAATAATGAAAGTAACAGCGCTCTCTTGAATCTAGCCTAGTGAAGCTATAACAGTGGTCTTCCAATACAGTTAGACTACTTCTGAAAGAGCTTATTTGATCAAGAAGGAGGTTTCAACTTCATTCAAATGTGTCTAATCGAAATAGAGTGCACGACACATCCTCGATCTAGTGGCCAAATGAACAGAAACCTAACACCACAAATACTTACGTTGATCCATTTCCGCACGGTTCGTCTGGTCTCATTGTGCTCGAGGACAAAGGCTGAAAATATGATCAAATATTCAGTTGCTTAATTTATGTCCATTATCAAAACGCGCAGCTTTTTGTGTTCAAAACTTTAGCAGTTACTCCTGCACTACCATGACGTTGAAAAACGACAAGGAAACGCTACATTAGATGTATTAGTAAATAGGAAAGCAGCAAACCAGAACGAACCTGTGGCCGAAAGCACGGGCATCAATGTCTGTTCGATATTCACGATCCTGCCGAGGATGTTCTTGCAATTTTTGCTGACGCAGTACAGCTAAACATCGTTGCATTGACAGGATACCTCACCTCCAATTTCAGGTGCACTCATTCTACACCGCTACAGTTCATGTTGTGTGGAGTAGGCTAGTGTAACTTGTCGTGACATAAGGTAAAAATGTAGAATGACAGCAAGTATGGCAAGTTTAAACAACTAGAGCACCCCAACTTCATACATGCAGCCGTCCATAAGCTTCAGCTGTTTGTCTGAACCCTTCTGTGTATCACGGGGATGGCGGCAGATCACGATAAAAACTGAACTAAGCGAGGCTAGTCGTGTAATACATATAGAAGATTTAGTCCATCCGTTCGTCCGTATGACTTCCCAGTCGCAAAAAAAATTAAAGGCCGTTGGACTATCTTCACAACAGAAGTAGTCGGAATCAATTAACGCTGTTGTGGTTCCTCCGCCACAATTAACTGTTTCAGGTAGCAACCACTCGACCACTCAATCAATATCGATCAGGTACTATTGGTTTGGGGCGCGTGTAGCGCAGTCGGAGGAGGCGCCGACTGTCACCTGCACCCGATACCAGATTCCTGGTTCGGATTTCCCGCCTAGGCCAACCAAGTCTTCCATCCCTCCGGAGTCGATGAATTGGTACCAGACTTGTCTGGGAAGGATAAAGCACTGACTT
Source organism: Heligmosomoides polygyrus bakeri (assembly GCA_947359475.1). NCBI lineage: Eukaryota > Metazoa > Nematoda > Chromadorea > Rhabditida > Heligmosomidae > Heligmosomoides > Heligmosomoides polygyrus. Next base: position 345,715 of record OX375865.1, read on the forward strand.
ATACATCGGCTGGCCACCGCAATTCATTGTACGGCCAATTACGCATTCAACATGCCTCCACGACATCCCGTAGAAGTAGAATGCGTGGCGCATCCCAAAGAGGATTGAATAACGCCGTCCTTCATCCTTTATCCTACTATTGGTTTCTGAGACGCCTAAGTTCCCTTTGATTCAATTTTATGAACATGAACTATCAAGGTGGTCAACTACCGCTGATCCAATGTGACCTTACCTTCGCGACCGCACCATACTTCTCTTCCCTCGACTTATTGTCGCTGAGTTCTTCACTGCAGATCCTTGTCCAAAACAGGGGATCACATACACAGTATTGCGAATCCTTGTATGTTTTGATGTCTCTTGACGTACACAGAAGGACATCACATTTACTGAAAATGTGCGCGACGTAATTTCCAATTTTCAAATCTGCAGCTACTTTTAGACTTGAACGCCAGCTAGCAACCTGCACAAAAGCCTGTAGACGATGCCCGACTCTTTCTGCTTCGATAACCGCTGAGAGATAATCGCATCTTCGCGCTGAATGTCTTGCATCAACTCCTCAATAGCTTTGTTCACCTAAAATGAATTGAAAGCTGAAAATCAGAGGTTAGTACGTAATAAGTGGAAGACCAAGAATAGGACAGCAATGTAATCACAACATACTCGAGCCTCGAGATTGATTCTGTTCTCTTGAATTGCAGAGAGCACACGATTTACTAGACGCTCCTGAATAGAAATAACATGATACAATGTCTTTATGGTCGGACTATCTTTAAGAAACCTACTCTGAGCATATTTTTCTCTTCCTGCTCGATCAGTTTCAAGTTCTGTGTGATCAAGATGCTTCTGGATTTCTCCGATCTTCCTCGACCTGAATTCAATTTAGATAAAACCACATTTGAGGTAGAAAACTTGTGCGCCTCTAGTATCCTACTCTGCTAATTATAATACAGGGTCTTCAAGAAACTAAGTGCTTTTTGAAAGGACATAACGCTGCTGCCAGTGAAGCTAATGAGAAGTGTAGGCACATATGAGAATACAGGAAGATAAAATTTTGCGGCTAGCACACGGCAAGGATTCCGCTATGTCACGAACTCGTCTAGAGCTTCACTAAACTGACCATGTCGCAGTTTCATAGCTTTACCTATCATTAACCAACACCATCAACTCATCTCAGCCAGATAGATGTAACTAGGGCGGCTTTTGCACTCGCGCCGCCGCGCAGCGCGGCGTGATGGTTGACATGGCTATCGATTTTTCGCGCCGCCCGGCGGCTTCGCATCGCTTCCATACTCCGCCGACTCAAAACACCAAATTTGACGGAATTTCGGGTACGGTATTCGGCGAATCGCGCCTGCAGCAGACTCGGTGTGGAATGGTAGATTTCACACAGGGATGAATCAATTGGCTACGCCCTTTTTGTTTTGGTTCCCCAACCAACAGAACAAAAAGGGTGTAGCATAATGATGGCAATATTGTACCTTCAGAACTCCAGAGGTCGAGGAGAGGTCGGAAAAAGTTTGGAAGAAGCTTCGCCCAAGGGGAGGTTATTTAGGGTGCTGATCACGAATCTGACATCCAGTTTTGAAATTTCGGCCAATTATGGCAGGTTACGGTAAATTGGGTGATTAAGGCTGTCGAGGTCATAATCACCAACTTTGCCCAAACTCCGTCTAGAAGGGGAGCCGGTATTTGGGGAGCTGATCTCGAATCTAACATCCATTTTTCGTACTACGCTGGAATTTGGGCGAAATCGGTGACCATGACCTTAGTCACCCGTACCTACCGTAACGAAGGAAGGGAATGGAGATCTGTAGACATTCTCGAAGTTTCGCATGTTACACTAAAGACATATTTAGTCAATGACCTCGGATTGGCCATATGAGAGAAAATTCTGACTGCTTCTCGACGACGACTACCATCCAGCAATTTTACTTTTGGACCCGCACATTTGCAGAATAAAGAGACGTTTAGTGCCATCTGCATTGCAGGGATTCGATTTAATACTACACTCACCAGTTTCGACCTAGGATGAGCAGACGACTTTAACTTCAGCCTTAAGAGAGGAGATGTCGCTTCCTACAGGAAATCCAACAGCGATGCATTCCGCTGATCAGCCGGACGAACCCTTTCTGCTTTTTCTCTCCAATGACTCATGACCGTCTCCTTCGTACTCCATGGCGATCGGACTGTAGTGAACAGGAACTCGTGGCCGCGCGTCGCGGACGCTCCCCTTTCTAACTGCAATCACAGCGCGGCGGGAGTATAAAAGGCGCCTAAGGCATCCTTCTATCTAGAGTCCTGTACTGCAAGTCAAAAGGCAACGAAGAGGACTCCTACGCCCCAGTTTATTTAATCCTGTTTACTTGAAAAGGAAGCTGATTTATGCCTGTTCAGTGAAGTCCAACAAACAACACAATGGCCTTATCACTTTCCTATGAAAATGAATCATGCATGAAATTCACACACAATACTATTTGAACTTTTGAAGAAAAGAGTGGCGCAATCTTGACATTACATGGCCCTTAACGTTTTTATTTGTTTGTTCCAGCCAAAATTCTTACTGAGAGCCTTTACAACGATAAAGTTCTACTCCATATGAGATTACCTACTTCGTAACAAATTGTCGTGTGTTGCTGGTTAGTTCTAGGCTTTACGCATAGGACAGCGGTGTGATAAATTTTACGGCTGAACTGCAACAAGCATTTAGCCCACACACAACCAATCGAGCCTAAAATGTGGAGTTCTAGACGTTTTGTGGCGGAATCCTTGATAATCGCTAGATACAAAATTTCTAACTTTTTGCGCATTAATACGCGCTTTATACCTTAGCTTTACTGACAGAAATGTTACGACTAAACAGTGCTAACATTTTTTAGGAGACCCTGTAGATTATCTGGTCCGCTGGCACTGTATTCAGAAACCTCCCCACCTCTGCGCTGTACGTGAGCAATTTCATTCGTAGCATAGTTGTATTTGATGACCAGATTACACTTCGCCACATCCAATCCTTCATCGGCTACCGAAGTCGCAACCAGCACACGAGTCCTTCCCTCCCGAAATCTTCAAATAACAACAAGTAAATTCCTCTATCTGTTGTGTAATATTGGTTCTAACTATAAGTCAACAACAGGCAGTGTTACAAAGACGTTCTGAAGCTCAGCGGGTATTTATGATTAAGCAACCGCACTCAACTGCAGCACGAAAGCCACCGTGGTCGACTCTTCGCTCCGCAACTAAACTATAAACAGTACCATAACGAAAATAGACCACTGACTGCTCTCCCAATTGAGCCCTCTAACCGTTTGGAAAAGTTCTACTACACAATCGAAATGTCTCCAAGATAAAACGCGTGGCTCACCCCAAAGAGGTGGGCCTACTGACACAGACATTTCTCTCTTACTACGTTGATTTCGACCTTAATGGCAATATGGGTGTTTTTGGAGGATACATCGACTTCTCATCTATCTCACGATCAGTGCACAGCATTGCCTAAAATTGTCCCATTGCAATGCTCTTCTTCGCCACTCTCTCCATTGGATTTATTTTGTTCGAAATTAACTTTTCGATACGGTGTCATAATAGGTCTATTGCCATCCTGTTTGCAGAGGGCAAGCCGAAATTCTTCAATGCTCTTCATCTGTGCGCAATCGCCTATGGTATTAAGTGAGTAGATCTGTAGCTGAATTACAAAAAAAGGCTATAAACGTGACGGAAAAGTCGGAAACCTACCTTTGTAGCTTCTCCAGCTGTTCTCGTTTGGTAGTGGTTTCACAGACTCCTCTACTCAATCCTTAAAAGGCTGCTGTACCGTCGAGAAGACTCAAACGGAAAGGACTTCTTGTAGACTGTCTAATCCTACCTGCAACGCATTCAACTCGAAGACCAGCATCGGAGAGAATCGGATGGGAGTTGAGTATCTTAGCCAATACTGATGCTCCGCGGCGGGTTCGAATGAAGACCAGAGCTCGAAAGTCGCTATTGCTGTTAGCAATGAGCTGCCTGAACGAAATCGAGCCCTTCGTAATTGCTGAATGGGATCGGACCATAAACAGGCTTCATCTTCCGCCGCCGCGCAGCAATGCAAAAGCCTCTAAGGTCGATTAGGCAGCGCGAACGATTCGCTGTTTTCATTGAGCCACTTAAACTTAAAGAAACTAAAACGTACTCCACCAGCTTGGAGATCAAGGCATTGTCCGACGTCAAACAAACTCTTAGTTTTTCCGAGTACTCTGAAATCTATGGAAGTATCGAAGATATATAACGTACTCTAAACAAGCCACGAAAAGATCTACAGCTAAACCTGTCCAACACTGCCGAGAGGAATCAGTCATGGAGGTGAGTCTAGGTCTCATTCGCTCATTTAGGTATGCATACGATTCTTCGGAGGAGAAGTCTTGATACATTTCTATCGCACGATACAGATCCTAGAAACACCACTATATAAAACCAATAAACTAAGAAGGTCAACCACATGCGAGGAATGTGCTTGGAGGAGGTGCCAGCTATCGCGTGCATCCAAAACCGATTCAGTGTTCGAGTTCCACCCATGCCAGTCAGCCGCTCTGTCCCTCCAGAGCGTCGAGTAACGAGATGTATATGGGATGGGTGAATCATTCACTTCTCTATCGGCTATCCACCAAAACCATTGTATAAGCTGAATACGCATCCAAATTGCCTCTGCGATATGCCGTAGAATCAGAACGAGTGCTGTATCTATCAAGAGAATGATACAAAGCGATGTTTGTACTTCACTCAAGACCATCGTCAACAAGAAAGGATACCTATTGTTAGTCGATGGCCAAAACCGAAACTGCGAAACGTGGACATTAGGAAGAGTGAGTGACGATAGAAACGAGAGGTTCACTGACTGTGCGAGTAACGTTGTTTCCTCTCCATCTTGAGAGAAAATCTGGCAAGAAACGAAGGAGCAGCGACTGGAGCGGCGCCGAGCCACTTCGGGGAGGGTGACAAGAGGCGAATCACACACCTCTTCAGCGTCAACAAGTATGAGAACGACCCGCGAGTTGAGCCACTAGTAACACAGAAACGTGGGTATCAAGTAGTTCCAGGAGCTAAGTTCTCATAATAGCTAGCCTATACGTGGTCGCCATACTTGATGACAGTGAAGAGGTGCTTTTTTGGTCACCATTAGCTTTCTATGCCATGGAGCAGGTGCTTCACATACACACAATATTTCGCTTCCCTGCCAAACTCTCTTTCAAGATGGTGAGACCGCAGAAATACTTTTAGCGAAACTCTCACCAACTACAGTGCCTCCACCTATCTGTTCTGACGAACAGTTTGCCATCTTGGCTTAGTAGTACATGGAATAAATGCTTCTTCTTGCTCATACCTTATGGATAAATACATCACCCAAATGGGATTAATGATGCAGCACAACACAGCATTCTACTTCTACAGGTCATCATGGAGCACTCATTCATCCTTTCCACACACAACTCGTACCAATTCGCAGATCGTGAATAAACGGAAAGCTTGGCTGGCTTCAGCGGAAACAGAAGTGTTTGGGAGTGCACGCGAAGGGTCAGCACCTTTCCGACTACGTTACACGGCCCCATAAATTAGGAGATAAAAACGTATACATTTCGCAGTTCTAAAGCAGAAAGGAGAATCTAAAGCTTACTTCAAGGATTTCCAAGCACTCTATTGCCCGAGTTTTTGCAGCTTCCTCGGAGAATACAGTTTCTGGCACGACTCGTCGGAGGTTATTACAAACCCAGTTCAGATATCCTGCAAATCTATAGCTTATCTACAGATTCAGAGTAAAACTTTACTCTTCTTTACCCACAGTATTGTTGCGTATTTCACATATATTCCACACTCAAAAAAGCGTTTGTTTATCTACAGGTCTGACTACTACTTTATTTGAGCTTGGAGGCCTTCAGGGGCCGATAGCTGTGGACCATTTCTGAGTAGCACACTGATACTGTCCACTTACTGTCCATCGTGCGCACGGATCAACACATTTGAATATGAATGCGGAGCACCCAACGATGCAATCTATCAGCATTGTTTGGTTGATCGATATTTTCTGTTTGTTTGGAAGCCTATTCATCGGCCATCGTAATCGCCAAAATCAATGTTATCTATATGGAACTGTTTGCTCCGTTCCTGAGAAGCCCGTCCACGAGTCTGTTTATCAATAAGGATCGGTTGGTTACTTATGAAGCTCGTACAGAGGCCATTAATTTTGCGCGAACAAACTGATGTACAACTCATTACACATATAACAGGCCTATTCAGAACCTTCGTTTCACAGCCTCCCGACACACATGAAAGATGCAGCCCCAATCAGTAGATTAGATCGAAGATCAACGATGGAATAGTGCTCACCTTGCGTTGTCTTTTCTTCAGGCGCTCGTTCAAAGCAGTTGTACGTTCGGTACTTGGGATTCTCCTCGATTATGCCAATATTAGCGGCAATATTTGCTCCGGCAGGCGGTTTCGTTGCATATGTGGCTGAATACGGCCCGAATACAACCGTCAATAATCCGACAAGCAACAACAGCCAGACAGGAAACTCACTGTAAACCGCGTTCAGATATTCTTCGAAGATTCGCATCAGATGACACAATATGTCGAGATACTGCATGCGCATATGGTCGTTCCGATCGTCACACGGGCAAATTTCTAAAAAAAATGTTTTACGTAATTTTGGGGACAAAAAATTGTATAAATCACCATCGCAAACGATCGGTGAATACTGCATCAGTTCACTGGCATTTCTCCTCACTGTGCTGATCACCTGAAATTGAAATTCCTTATTAAAATCAGCAAATTTGAAAAAAAAATGTCTTTAGAACCCACCTTGCAGTCCAGCAGCGCGCATAGCTTCACCACGTGGGTTATGGCTTCTTCCTCGTTTGAGCCTCCTCCGACACCAAGCGATGCAGTCAGACCGATTATCTTCAACAAGTATCGTAAATGAAGCATAGCCTGCCATAGGAACCGTTAAATCTGATGATACGGATACCTGTGGCAACGTCGAATCTGGCTTCATACGTCTGGAGAACCTTAGCCGATGATAAAACCGCATCAACACTGAAATACGTATCCATTCAACTCAGAAACAGACGTCACGCAACACAGTACATCCACATGACCATATAAGGAGGCGATCCTACGACCGCTGAGTAGGGACTACTACAGTGCGTTTCAAAAGTATGTAGCCACCTTAAATTCAAAATTTTTACCCTTCGCATTTGTTTCTACGAACCGGCGTTTGTCGCATTCAATTCCTCGTAATCGGAAGTACCTATGTTGCTTTTTACAGGAAAAAGCCTGATATCTAGCAAAAATAGATCGTTTTTGAAATTTTTTGCTTGTTTCAAAAGTATGTAGCCACTCTCAAAAATGCGATTTTTGTTAAAAATTAATAGTCAATTGGACTACCATTGTTTCTTATTACATCAAATACTCTGCTACGCATACTACTGACAAGTTTCTGGATCACTTCGTCACCGCTGTTGTCCCAGGCAGTCAAAATAGCGGTTTTCAGCTCCCAACATTGTTGAACTGCCTGTTATTCAAGTAGACCTGCCGGACCAAGATATCCTACATGTTCTCCATTGGGTTGTGGTCAGGTGAGCAAGCTGGCCATTCCATTACTCGGAGTCGATTACGTTGGAGCCAGTCTGTGGTCGATTTGGACACATGAATTGCTGCGTTGTCCTGCTGCAGAACATGTGTCTCTCCCCGCTAGGAAGGGCAGCAGGCTGGACTCCAGTACGGCTTGACACCCTAGACTGTCCATACGACATGGTGGGAATCTGAGCTTCAGCTTCCCCCTACTGCAGAAGCCTGCCCATGTCATCAGAGACCCGCCTCCGAAGTTCCGTCGAGAGAAGGTGATGGGAGCCTGTCGTAGATCTCTCCAGTAATACCGGTAACCATTGGGACCATCCAGATTAAATTTTTTGTCGTCATCGAAGATGACCCGAGGCAATAAGCATGCGAAATTCATGACGTCGACGAAACCAGAAAGTTCCTACATCTTCCAATTGCGTGCCATGTTTTTGCGGGCAAACTCCAGTCGCGCCTGCTTGTGGAAGTTCGTGAGATGAGGTGCTTTCTGCATGGTCTGTCTGCAGATGTGTTCATTCGATCGAATACAACGCCATATCGTTGTTATTGATGCAGATGGACCCGTCTCAGCGCGAACTTGGTTGACGCTCCATGTGGAATTCGACACCATGCGGCTGATTCGCCGACGATTCTGGCTCGAAATCACACGCGGACGACCCGGTACAGGTGCAGACCGATAACACTTGGGATTTTGAAGGAAGTGGTCGACACATCTTGTGAACGTCCGAGCTGACGAGCAATGGCGCGCTTTGTCAAGCCAGCATCCTTGAGCGCTCGGATCTGAGCTTGTTCCTCGATAGTCAGGACACGTCCACGGACTGGCATAGTGGTTATTTTGAAGAACAGGTCAAGCTGGCTATTTATGACAAGAACTTTACGCTAAAAAGAGCGCAAAATTTGAATAGGAGTGTGAAAATGCCCGATATTCTGGAGTGGCTACATACTTTTGAAACAAACAAAAAAATCAAAAACGCCTAGTTTTTGCCGGAGATCAAGCTTTTTTTCTGGAAAGAACAGCCTAGCTATTTTCGTCTATGGGGAATCCAATGCGGCTAATGCCAGTTCGTAGAAACGAACGCGAAACGTGAAATTATCAATTTCAAGGTGGCTACATACTTTTGAAACGCACTGTATAGAGAAAACGTAAAGGAGTGAAATTTGTATCCAAGGCTGCTCCCAGGATGACACTTCTTGAGGTTCATGAGGTAGATTTCCGACTGAACGATAGATCTCGCCGTTTCACGATGCTCAACAGAGAAGAGACTTCACGAGGTCTACTCACATCTGAATTTTGCTCGATATCGTGTTCTAGGCTGTGATAATCACTCAAGACCGCACGGCTGTTTTTCAAAAGTTCCAGCAGAAACGCTTCAGTTCGGTGTGATCGACTTAATGCACATTTGCAGATCCATATCTCATAGCCGCTGCGAAAAAAAAACAGACAGTGTTCTCCAGACCGGAGAAGACCTTGGCAAATCTAGGACCACTATATACTCTGATCAAGATCAAGTATTATAGTAACAGTACCGAAGTACCTCGAACTATTTGAATGATGAATAGGAGCAAGTTTCCTTAGGTAAAGATGTCTGGCGATGAAAATTGGTCAATCACATCAGAAGACAATAGCGAATAGAAGTAGATGATGTGCTAGAACTGATGAGGTGCTCAGTTAGCGAGTAAAAGTGTCCCCACTTATCTGACGAGAAAAGTAGACACATTATTTTACGAACTTCATTCGCCGAGTAGGAGATGTCTCCAAGTGTTTTGCTAGTAGCTATACTATTTGGTAGTCCAGCATTCCAAACGTTTTTGGATACAGAGCTACAGTGATCTACTACTACATTATAATGCTTGGCAGCACACGTTGAGAAGAAAACACTAAAAGGAAACCTATGCTGCCCTTCATGCATTTTATAGCCGAGACTTCAAGCCCTCAGATCTCTGTCTTTCCTAAAGTCTTTAGAATAACATTTCGTGAACGAAATAAAGGACCAAAAGAATGGAGATCAGTATCTATCAAACCCTCGAGTAGATTCAGCATTCTACTTCTAAGGGATATCGAGATTAAATGGGCCTATGCAGTGACTTGCGGTGTCCAACAAATGAACAATTCAGCGCTTCTTCGCCCCTCCCAGTCAGGAGCGGTACCAACTGGCGACCCCGTGGGGGATCTCGGGAAAAGGCGAGGTTGGCATAAGTAAACCTGAGCCAGGCCTCGATTTGGGGTACAAGAGGTGGCTAGCGCCTCCTTTTGCGACCAAAGATATATTAGCAAAAAATCCGATAGAAATGCAGAGCCAACAGTGCTTCGACTAACTTGTTTCGAAGAACTTAGCCCTCGCAAAAGGTGGTTGCTATTGTCTGACACTACTAACTATAAATGAATATCACTGGCTGAAAGAAGCAGAGGCGCATATGGTTAGATTTGGGATCCTCTACACCTATGACACGATGTACAATTTGCGAGAGGAGGTGAAATCGGTCGCAGTACTCCCCATGGACGTTAGTCGAAATATAAGGTAAAAGATGGAGGAAAGATAGAATTACACCACCCCACACCTGAATACGGAGCGTTCTTCACCGTATTGTGGCATTCGTCGAAGACGATCAAGGTGAACGTCGTTATATCGAACGTTGAACGAATGCTATCCTCGATGCGATCTGATATGGAGTCTTCGTTCAGAAGATTTCTAAAAATTGCAATTTTTTATTTTTTAATATAATTTTGGTGCGCCTGCTAAGCCATAGTTTATAATTGCGCCGCCACGCGGTGCGGCACCATGACCGCCATAGATATCGATTTTTCGCGCCGCCCGGTCGACATCTATCTCAACCATCGTGCCGCGCCGCCCAGCGGCGCAAGTATAAACTAGGAGTGGTTGAGTGGTTGTGCGGTTGAGCGCTCACCTGCTAAGTGAGCGCTCAACCACATTAGTAGACAGAATTTACATTTAAGTACCCGCATGCCAGGACAAAGCGAAAGCCACCGATATCGATAAATCGCGATGCTTCATCGATATCGGTGGATTTCACACTGGCGAACTACGCCGTGAATGAAGTATAACACAGACACAAACCAATCAGTAGGGAGCAGAGTGATAACTCACACTATACACTGGGGAGTGGTCACGACAACGTCCTTTGCCGAAATGATCTCTCGAAGAGGAACGTTATCCGAACCACAAACAGACAACACCTGTTAAATGGGGAAAAATCTGCTAGTCCATCGAAAATTTCAAAAAAAAAAACACAGCGCAATCTTAGCCTGTGACAATGAAAGCATTGAAACAGTTCAGACGCCACATCATGTGGCGTCTGCTGCTTTATCTTATATTAGCGTGAAACAAGCGAAATTGTTGTTTATCTGCCAATCCCGCCAACTACTCCCAGAAAAGACATACTTCGGGCCCGTATCTCACCTCGTAGCGATGGCCGAGAAATTTTCGCAAGCATTGTGCTTGCTGATCGAGAATTATTGTACTAGGCGTCATGAACAGGACCTGGAATGCGATGTAGAACTCACTAAAGCATACGTTTCAGTGTAGCTGAGACTACAAAGCCTGCGCACCTTTCGCGCTTTACCTCCAGACAGAGCTTTCTCCAAATGGCGTTTTATGATGTTCACCGCCACAACGGTCTTTCCCGAGCCAGTGGGCGCAGCAATGATCGTATTCATGCCCTCCAGCGCCTTTTCACACAACTCTTTCTGGTATTCACGCAAAATGATGGGCGTTTCTGAAAGGAATGCCAGTAGGAGTTCCAAAATACCGTCTTGAAATTAGATTCCCAAAAATAATTAACTTTCCCCGTGAGGTCGTTCGTGCAGAATGAATGGCTCCTGAACAGGTTTTAGACTATGCAGACAGCACCAGGCTATTTGCCAACATCGATTGGTATTCTGTCTAGTCACAAATGGCTTACCCTCGTCATAGTAGCCATTGGATGGACCTCTAAGCAATCGAAGAACACCAAGCGCAATTCTATTCTAAAGGAAATGTGATTGGTCGGAAATGGGTCAACCACATGCAGGTTGGTCTCTTAGTAAGAAAGGCACACCGATGTTGACAGCCTTCAGTTTTGCCGCAACAATGGAACAGGTACAGACAGTGAAACCCGTCGACTAGGACTTTACCAATAATCGATAAGCCGAACAATTTTGGAAACGACTGACCCCGCGGACAGAGTACCGAACATTGATTAACCGAACAACTTTGGAAGCAGTTCAATTTGGGTGGGGCAAACATCTATGTACAACGTGCCCCAACACAGGGGAACTACTTACAAGGAAAGGTTCCCAACTCAAGGAGAGCTTTTGCTATGCTATTTCGACAGGATGTAGGGACGTGTGAGCGGACTAAAGAATCACGGTTAGTTTTTGCTGAACGCTTTTTTAGAGATCTGAAAAAAAGCGGTGTGAAAACGTGTGCTCAACACTCATCAACCCCTATGACACGCCATGAGATGTGCCTCACTGACGCATTCGGTAGGAGTGCCGCCTTACAGGAGCACACCGGCGGACTTTTGAGTTCGCGTCCGCGTACGGCCAATATTTTTGCACATATTAGTTTGTTGTTATTACACTTTCTCATTATCACAGGAGTCAATTTTAGACCATCAATGCTTACAACAAACGAAGACTGTTCTATTTGCGCCTTCATATGTGCTAGTTTCTCAACGGTGCGTATTTGCACCATATCATTTTTCTGTAAGTAAAAGGTCTTATTACTCTTCCCTTTCAGTCAACAGCTATGATAGAAAACTGTGAAACAAGTAAAACATAAGCTCGTGTCACGCCAGCAGCATCTTACAAAAGGCAGTGAGGAACAATCTTCTCCGTGGCAAAGAATGATCACTTCTTCGTTGAACGCGTAATCCGAGGGTGTAGAGGAAGGTCCTGGGTGAACATCGACGTAACCAACTGGCACCCATGAAAAAAAGCTAGCACATATGAAGGCGCAAATAGAACAGTCTTTGTTTATTGTAAGCATTGATGGTCTAAAATTGACTCCTGTGATAATGAGAAAGTGTAATAACAACAAATTAATATGTGGGTGCCAGTTGGTTACGTCGATGTTCACCCAGGACCTTTCTCTACACCCTCGGATTACGTGTTCAACGAAGAAGTGATCATTCCTTGCCACGGAGAAGATTGTTCCTCACTGCCTTTTGTAAGATGCTGCTGGCGTGACGCGCGCTTATGTTTTACTTGTTTCATAGTTTTCTATCATAGCTGTTGACTGAAAGGGAAGAGTAATAAGACCTTTTACTTACAGAAAAATGATATGCTACAGATAAGCACCGTTGAACAACTAGCACATATGAAGGCGTAAATAGACAGGCTTGGTTTGTTGTAAGCATTGATGGGCTAAAATTGACTTATGCGGTCATGAGAAAGCGTAATAACAACAAACTAACATGTGCAAAGATATTGGCAGTACAAGGACTAAAACCCAAGAGCCCACCTATGTGCTTCTATGAGGCGGCACTCCTACCGAATGCGCCACTGAGGCACATCTCGCGGGGTGTCATAGCGGTTGATGAGTACGTTCTCACACCTCTTTTTCAGGTCTTTAAAAAAGCGTTCAGCAAAAACTAACTGTAGTTCTGGACGCCGCCCACACAGCCCTAAATCCTGTCAAAATAGCACCGCAAACCCCCACCTTGAACTGGGAACCTTTCCCTGTAAGGAAGAACGACAAACTCGAACAAACAACAAACAGAAATACGGAATCTCCCACGTATCACAATGACGACAAAGGGTTATGATCAAAAAATCGGCCTAGGGCGCGATACGAAACCCAGCTACCGGCTCGCTATGCTAGACGTTACCTACTACATAACTAGCATCAGTGTTCTCGTCCGCCCAATTAGGGCTCCACCAATTCTGTATCGATTACATTACACATTTCTGCAGCAAAGCCAAATCCAGTCGTCAAAGCTGTCACTAAGTTGACTGAGAATTTGTAGTTTATGGTTAAAGCGCCACATCGCACGAAAGCACGTGAGAGCAATCGATTCCGATTACACAACCAAAAATTTCAATACTAACCGCGTTCACAAAACCGCCCGTTGCTATGCACAGAACCACTTCATGAGATGGTTTGAAGACGTCGTTTAAAGAAGCAGTCACCTGCGAATAGACGCTGGTCGATCGATTTTAGCAGGCGACCGGCCAAATGTTCGCCCCTCAGCAACGCCGGCGGCAGATCCTCGTAGTTCAGGTTCACCTTGTATTTCCTGAACAATAGTTTAACAAACCTGGCAGTCAAAAAGAAGTCTACTGACAAACGTACTGAGCAGTGGACAAATCCGTCTTCATCACGTCTTCAACAGGCACTCCTGTAGGGCAAAAGTATACTACACCACGAGGGTGGCATCGTTCTTTGAAGAGCAAATCTGAACTGAACAACATAGCGAAATAAAGGAAAGTAGCAGGTCTTGGAAGCAGAAGTAAACTAGCTCACTGTAGAATCGCAGGAATCCAGGGTGCAGTCTATTCACGAAATCTGCAGACTTCTCAGAGTGGTCGTAGATAGCTCGCATCAGGTCGTAGATAGCCTCATTTCCCAGCAGTGGAAGAGTTCGGAGGATAACTCTCTTTTTTACTGAGTCGTCCTCAATTCCTGTGAAAACCATGCGACTTTATACGTTAATGACAAGGTGGAGGGGTAAGGAACGAGAACCTTCTAGACTTTTCTCTATTCGTGACGTTATGAGGCTGTAGAATTTAATGCCTTTGAAGAAAATGAGCACAGCGTCCACGTCGAGATAAGCCCAAAAGTCTTCCAGGTAGAGTAGAACTTTGCTGAAAAGAGAGAAAATTAGACTTAATTGGGAACAGCCGTAAGTGGTTCAAGGTCGAGGTTCACGTACCTGAATTGGCTTCTCGAATCCTCCTCAGACACACAACATAGAACGGAGTGCAGGTCGGGGTCAACTAAACATTCATAAATAAACTATGTTATTTGAAGAAAGGAGAACAGACAGACTGTTTCACTAAAATGAAATCCTTTCAGAGGCCTTTCCAAATACTTCCTCTCCCACTAATGTACTGGTTTTATTTCAACCACCGCGATGTATCGCAGCATGGGAGACCTAAATATCGTTTAGGCCGTGGAAGCAATCGATATTGCTGGTTTTCGTCCTACAACGTCGCTCGGAGAAGGAGTTTAAAACCTTTCTAGAACCAGGTCTTAGCAATTCGGTGATCCTAAGGTGAATCCATTATTTCTCCCCTACTTCCGTTCAAAGCGTCACTGCACAATCACTCTTGGGCTAGATGGACGGATGCATGCGGAACCGCAGCATCTGTAGACAATCAAACCTCGAGGCGAGTCTAACGCTCTACACAACAACGCATGAAGGCATCATCCAAAAGCTGTAGTTAAGCTCTCTACAATGCGTCGCGCTAGAAGTTCCAACGTGAACAAGGCAACCAACCTGAGGATAAATAGTGTAGAATCGTGTCGTAGAGCGCCGCATTCATCGGAGAGTTCAGTAATGCCGTCCACAGTTTCGATCCAAACTCATGCTCGTCTGCCGAATCCAGCAACATTTCATCGAACTCTTTTGTACTGAGCAGTTCTAGTAAAGCGGTCGGCTAAACGATACCAGTTAAAAGCCACAGATCGCAGAGTGAATAAACAAAAATATGTGAACACTAGAAGGCATTGATGGCGTTTACAACTATCTGCAAATACACTTTGGAGATTTTTTTTTGTTCAAAACTGCACTAGACAGCATTTGCTCAAAAATTTTCCCGAGGGAGGGTTTCGATAGTTTAATCTTCCTTTGACCTGTGATCAACAGTTGCATAAATGGCAATGCTGCATACTTTTCACAGCATTTTAGAGTTTTACTTGGCAATTTTAACTACAGTTTTACTTGCCATGCCGTCGACGGATAACTCCCCACCCCCCCCCCCCGCCCCGATGCAATTTCTGTTCGAAAACCATGACTGACTGGGCTCACCACCACTACGTTTCTATAGGTGCCGCCGCAGCATCTATTTTAGTTGGAAGGGACATCGCTAGGAACTTGAAGCAAGCACACAGGGTGACCTATCTCGGGTAGGAAATTGCATAGAAAAGTGCTGTCACATGCAAGCTCGGTAAGTAGTCTCTGCAGAACAATCCACTCTTAATTTCACCGTCGTTGTGAAAAGCAATGAGTGGACTCTACTCCTAGAACAGCTCCTTACCTTTCTTGATCGTGTTCACTTACCTTTCCATTTTTCTTCATACTTTAGCTATTTCAGACCGTTTTCGTTTGTCCCCTTTGGTAGACCTATCGATAAGGAGCATTCGACGTCGGGTGAAACTGATGAGCTGACTGGGAGTAGGACGGCAGCGTTAAAAGGTGCCGAGTGAACTCTGTTACATTGTGATTAATGCGGCAGACCCCCTCCTCGCGGCTCTGACAGCGGAAGAAAGCAAAAACACGATGTGAAATTCCTGCTGTGCCCGAGAGCTCGTCTGGAAACTCGTCCGTACTTTTCTTCTCGTACGCTTAACGCCGAGTTTCGATACGCATCTTTAAGAAAGGGAAACAACGCGTATATTCGCGGCAGGGCGCGGCATATTGATCTCCTGCCTTGATTAGGTTATACTACCAAATACTTGCGAAACAGACATCAAAATGGAAACAAATTTAAAATATACGATTGAAGATGCAGAAAACACGCCATTTATTAGGCTGTTGCAAAATTACTAGCCGAAACGGATCGCTTACTTCAAACTGTTGTAGCTCAGCTTGGACACAACTTTATTATTAGAAGTAAAAACCACCAGAATCTACACATTTCTGCCAACAAACAGGTAATGAATATAATCCTTTGCAATAAAACTGAGATCACAGGAATTAACGAAATCAAGGAGGACAAATTCAACATCGGCCAAATCAGTGAAATGTTTCTGAGGAAAATGAGAATCAAAAGCTCGGAAAAGTGATAGTCAGTGGGGGAAAGATCGGGAGAATATAGTGGTTGAGGGAGAACTCCGATACCTAAATGGGTCAATTTTTGCCGAGTGATCTGTGTGGTGCGTGACCCTGCGTTGTCCTGCAACAACAGCGACTCTCCTCTATTTACCACTGGCGGCCACAATTTTTGCAACTTCTCACATGGTCTAAATCACAGCAGTAAGACTCTGCTGTGGCTGCCTGGCCAGGTTGCAAAAAGCTGTAGTGGAATACATCCTTACAACACCACCTTACAAGTAAGCATAACTTTTTTAGGGTGAACGTCGGGTTTAAGAAAGGATGTTGGAGGAGCATCCGTATCTACCTAGACAAATCCCCGCTTCCTGTTATCGTAAAGGACCCATTTTTCATCTACAGTTATAATACGGCTTACAAAAGGCTCATTTTTCAAGGAACTGGCAGGTTGGAGAAGTTGGAGCAAGTGTTGAAACGTGCCAGACGCTGCTCATCGGTCAGCTCATGACGCACTTACTTCGCCGTCTTCTTCACCTTGCCGATTCTCGTCAAATGTCTTGCTACTGCACTATGATGTACCCCAAGGTCCTCTGTCACGCGTATTCGTGTTCGGGTTTGCTTCGACGGCTCTCCTCAAAACTTCATCATCAAGCGACGACCTGCGCCTGCGACCCAGTTTTTCTTCGAGGCCAAAATCGCCAGAAGCGAATTTTCGAAATAGAGCCTCACCTTCGTTGGCAAAGACAGTTCGTCCCAAAAGCGCTGCTAAGGTTACGGGATGCCTCTGTAGCAGAATGTCCCAATTTAAATTCGTAAAGCATGGTGACTCGATAGTCGCGACAGCTCATGATTTTACGGAGCCCTGGGAGAGGTCGGCTAGAAAATTAGAGCGACATCTAGGTCTCCGGGCATCTCGCCCCCCGCGACCACAGTCTCAGCACATGAGCCCTGTTTTGTTTCGCGTCTGGTGACTCGCTATAGCCCGGAATCCCTTGTTTTTTGAAAAAAACGATTCCGGGGTATAGCGAGTCACCAGACGCGAAAAAAACCTACCGAACGGTATGTATTGCTTTCTTTGAGATGGGACGATTTAGGGCAATCGCCAAATTTTATTTAATTACACATCCGTCGAAACGGAGATTAATTTTGCTACAGCCTAATAGTATAGCACAGCCAACCGGACAAACATTTATTTATTTATTTATTGAATACGTCATAAGACGCGCCATATAAAAAGAAGCCGAAGAACACTCTCAAGCAATCCAGGCAGATTTTCCATGCAAGCAAACGTCGTCCACATATCAGTATTGTGAACACTGACAACAAAACTCCAAAAGACGAGGAAAAGAAAGAGGGTGAGTACGAGGTGCCTAGTGCGGAAGGATGGATATGTAGGAGTTTGAGAAAAAAAAAACTAATTTTTGAAAGACCTGACGGTGGATTTAAGGCCACCGTTAAAAATTTGTAGACTGCTGGTTTAAATAGATTAGGCAAACCAGCCTACACGGGCAGCGTACATGTCGGCGAGGGCCAACGAAGAGCATGTCCCCTAGATAGTCCTATAGAAGAGGCTTCTAATGGTATGTGAACGATTCCAAGCGGACTATAGAATATATTGGAACATGACACCTGCGGCCCCATTGAGCGCCGTTTGTAATTTACCTAGCACGTGGGTTCAAAATAATTCATAAGCCAAGAGATTCATCAACGCCAGGTAGACAGCTGCCATAGGAAGCGTAGCGAAATAGAAATAGGATAATATAACTATGCGGATAATACACGGATAATATAAACATCGCCTTAAAAATTTAAATAACTATAAATAGAGGAAGATGTAGAGATACCACTAACCTACTTTGAAATGGGGTACTTCTTCGTTATTATCTGCCACTGCAGGAAGAATTTCGGTTTAGTATCGTGTTGCTGGGCGCGTGTAACGCAGTCGGAGGAGGCGCGACTGTCGCGTGCACCCGATACCAGGTTCCTGGTTCGGATTTCCCACCCAGGTCAACCAAGCCTTCCATCCCTCCGGGGTCGGTGAATTGGTACCAGACTTGTCTGGGAAGGATAAAGCGCTGACTTGTTCATCGGCTGGCCACCGCAAGTCATTGTATGGCCAAATACGCATTCATGTCGCCTCCACTACATCCCGTAGAAGTAGAATGCGCTGGCGCATCCCAGAAGGGATTGAGCAACGCCGTCCTCTATCCTTTATCGTGTTGCCATTTCCAAACGGTTTCGAGGAAATTGTCATTCCAGAGCGCCCCTTCTAGGCCATTTTCTCCTTAACGACCTCTTGATGTGGGACAAAGTGCTTTCCTTTCAATCCTTTGTGTGTTGCTCCTAATCACACCACCAAGTAGGAAACTAGATTTCCATCGCAAAAATTTTTTTTAAAAGATATTCAATGTAACTTACTCGCTCGGAACTGTAGTATAGATGAGCCAGACGTTTCTTGATTTCCTCAGAATACAGGGATAACAGCGCCGTTTTCTGTTTCGCGTTCAACAGCACCATTTTCTGCCGTCTTACTTGACCTCTTCGTTAAACCTAAACAGTTTCGGTATTATTAGAGGATCAGCACAGTGGAATACAGCATTAAGAATGATTGAACTCATCTCGAATATGTTGTGATATGTTTGAATGCTCGCTACGACATACGGCGAATATGAAAACAGCGAGAAGAACGAAGAAAGAAACTTAACAAAGCAATCAGACGGAAGAGACTTCAACTGGCATTGGTCGCCACTAATCGGCACCGGTGAACGCCGCGTCGCGACATCGCGCGCGTCGGGTTGCGGCGTCGCGTTTTCTGCGCTGCGGACTCTCATCATAGCGCTCGTCTACGGGCAAAGGTCAACCAAAGCAGCGGGATGGCGAGAGCGCAGAGAAATAGACACTCCTGCTGGGCTACGAGCGAGCGAGCTGACTCAGCGCCCGAATGAGAGAACACGCTCGTCGTCTGCGTCTCCAGGGCTAGCCGATTGTTGCGGAAACTTGCTGTAGATGGATACTGAATTTCAAGAAGGCCATGTTCCAAAAGAGTAGGACTTCCTGCAAGTCAGAATCGAGACGCACCGAGACCGCTACTTTCCACGGGAATAAATATGATGATTCCAAGAAATGAGGGCGTAGAAGCGGTCCATCCTCAGACCTTCTTTATTGTCCGAGTCTCTCCAGCAAAGCATTAGTGCTTATGGACAGATCAGTACTGGAGGTTTATTAGGGAGACACACTTCAGTGTCTTTATAACCTCTCATTTTCTCTAGTCTTATGTATAGCCTGCCACAACGGGTTGCGTTGGGGTCCTTGCTCCTTTGACTGATAAAAGGAATTCACTTGACAAGAAGCGGGAGAGGCACGATCACTCACTGTTTCGCAAGGGAAAACGGTTCCTCACCCTCAACTCAAAGACTGACACCGAATTCTTGAAACCATGGAATAACGGCGAAAAATTCCAATCATGCACGTAGAGCACGCAAAATAGCAAAGCTTCTAGTCGCGCAGAACTCCACATGTGGCAATAAACACTGTTGTGTTCAACCCAGAACACAGCATCTCCCAAGCCCAATAAACGGAAGAGGCATCGCTCCCACGTAATGGCCATTCTTGTCGTTGACTAACATGTCATTGTCTCTACGCGATATTTTCCACCCAACCTGTGCCAGAAAAGGTGGAAATCTGAGCTCGTCGATGTTGCTGATATGCCAACTCCTCCAGCAGACGCTCCTCTGAGAAATGAGTGCTAATGAAGTGCACGGTCGACTCACCCAACCTCGGTCCCAGTAGGGTGCTCTAGCACCGACGTGCTCCGCTGTCTGCACTCTAGCGCGGGCAAGAAGAGACGTAGGGGCTATGCGAGGAGAATCTCTAGTACGGAGAGCGCCGACGGCGCGACGAATCGGCGAAAACATGAGTCATGGTTGTCCTTTGCCCTGTAAGGCATCTGTTATACTCCCGCGGGAGCATCCGCGGAACGTCCGCGGACCAATGGTGCACGGCGGAGGCGGGCGTGGCGAGGCGCGGCGATTGGCCAGGTGAGGAGTCTCGGCGCGATCCCCGCCCTTCCGCGGATGCTCCCGCGGGAGTATAACTCAGGCCTAACCCATAGCGCTGGGGCTTCAAGACCATAAATCTGCCGTAATGACAATAGCTTGATTCAACAGCAGCACTCAGTTGATTCGAGCTAGGCTACAATCTAACGGTCTCATCTGGAAAGGATAACAGGAGTTTGAGATGAGACGCGTATCAGCGGATGCGGCTTTGTACTCGCGACTAAACGGTCTAATTGACTCGCACCTAGGCGAACGTTCTGAGTCATCACCCCGGCCAATGGCGCGTGGACAGGGCGGGGCGATGACTCTAAGGCCTTCTTTAAGGCTCGAGCACACTTCGCTGCCTTTGCTGTGGCAGCAATGATAAAGGATATCGAGGCAGCAGATCGGTGATATCCTTCATCATTGCTGCCGCAGCAAAGGCAGCGAAGTGTGCTCGAGCCTTTAGTGTGCGCGCGACGCGCGAGGCGATGCCATGTGTAGTGGCCGAATTGATCAATCGCGTCGCTCGATCAATTTGGCCACTACGCATGCATCGCGTCGCGCGTCGCGTGCACACTAAACAAGGCCTAAGTGCCCACCGTCTCACCTAGCGGAACACAACACCATTTCTCAAAAAATCGTGGTGAAAAAGCGTCCTTCCAGCTGTTCTATGCTTCGAGGAAGGGTATGCATGGCCTCTACCACGACCATCGAGCCTACAGAGAATGTCCTAGAGGGGTCCAGAGTCTTGGAGTTTAACGAGATTTTTCACAATCCTACAACGAGAAGTGCGCCCTCGTTTTTAGAAGTTTAACCATCTACGTTCACGATTTCACTGAATTTTTGGCCTTTCCATAAGAGTCGAATCAAAACTATGACTTGCTTTTTGGGTGGTACGCTTGGAAGCTGGATCTTCCCGAAGTGAAAAGAAATTTTAAAAATGCTGAGGAAGAATCTGCTACCTCAGAGCACAAATGCATTGTGGACCAGATAAAGCTGAGTCTGGCAGCGAGTCCTATTGCACTCGAGGTTGAACGTGTTGTCGGTCCAATATGTCAAGAATGCTTTCACTCACGACAGACCAGCTTCCTGCCGGACACCGAGGTGAGGAACACGTTGAGGATGGGCTGAAGATCAGCAGAACTACGATGACTTGACTTCCTGTGGTTATGTTTAAGGCGGCTGGCCCACATTCGCTGGCTATGCATACCGCTAGAGTCTTCCAGATCCTTGGTGGGAATGCGGGCGTACGACTCATCCTGCTGCCAGCCAGCTACGCGCCATTAGATAGCGCGATGACTCAGATCGTCCACCTAAGGCCTCGTGCATACTTCGCATCGCCGCGATGGAATCGCGGCGATGAGTTTTGCAGAGCGACGCGAAAGAATTTGAATTCCTCAGCGCTCGTCGCATCGCTCATCGCTCTGCAAGGAAGCGCGACGGTGATCCGTCCAGGACCAACGCTAAACACCGCGCGCGGCGCGAAAAAGTATGCCATGCCCGCGATGGGCGCGGGAAGCCATCGCGCATGCCGACCGCCACTGTTGCGGCGGCCGCGTCGAAGTCCTCTTTGACTATTCGGCCGCGTGCGGCGGAATGGCCATGAACTGAGAGCCGCGATGGCATCGCGGCGATGGAAGTATGCCCCCGGCCTAAGGCCCCGTTTATACTTGCGCCGCCGCGCGGCGCGGCGTGATGGTCGACATGGCTATCGATTTTTCGAGCCGCGAGGTGTGCGAAAGTGCGAATCAATCGGACCCGACTAAATCGCCGGGGTAGCGATGAGTTGTCCGTCAAGGATCGGACGAGTTGCCTCACAGTACCCAGGAGGTCTTTGCGGGACCACTTGCTTCGTCAACTCGTCGACGCAGGACGCGTCCGGTGAGACCGTCGGTGGAATGCTTAGCTTTTTTTCTTCAGTTTAGGCCATTTTACCGTATTCATTTTGTTTTCTTTGGCATATCCGTGTTTCTCGTGATGGTCGTACACATCTTTTTTGTATCTCCGCCGTTTTTCCGCGTTGCTCAGCTATAAAGAAGAAGGATGTACGGTACAAAAATAATCGAAACACTAAGAAAAATGTTGCGAATGAAACACGCATGAAAAAAAAGCTCAGCAAGAGACGGGAAGCTGCGGAAAAAATTGCGAAACGGCATAAGAAACGCGAACAACGGCGGAGAAACAAAAAGATGTGTACGACAACAGGGATATACGAAAGAAACATAAAATGGACACGATAGCACGCCTTAAGCAGAAAAAAAAACTATGTCTAAAAATTCCACAGATGGTCTCACTACCACCGTACCATGTCGCTTGATTAGCTGACGGGAGCAAGTAGTCTCACGGCAGCGCGACAGGAGGTACACACGCCCCTGCTGGGGGGCGTGGCGTCAGGAGGGACACCGCTGTTCTGCGGACCGCAAACTTTTGTTTTGCGTGTCAAAGGTTTCGTAAGGCAGCCGTTAGACTCCTTGTGAAGCCTAGGGGGTTGGGGATGGGTGAGCAAGGGGGATGAGACGAAGATCGCACGCCATCCAGCAGGGGTGGATGTACCTCCCGACCGTCCCCCGTAGTCTCACAACGACCGCCTAGGTACTGCGAGACAACTACTCCAGTTCTTAACGACAATTCGTTGCCACCCCTGGCGATTTAGTCGCGAGTCGGCTTTGAGCACTGTGGATGTATATTTCGTATCTGAAACGAAGACGAGCAATGAATTACGAATTCTATTTCCATACACTAACATGGATCCAATTTTGATGGATATTCAGCCTATACAAGGCTTGCGGAGGTCAGCCGACCGAAGAATCAGTGCTTTATTCTTCCAAGACAAATATGATACCGGTTAACTCTGCTCAGAGCGACGTAGCACTAGGTTTGCCTGGATGTGTCATGCTGAACCGAACTGAGATACACGCGATTGTCAATGCTTCTTTCTACCTTGCCACAACACACGCCTTTATTCTAGGCCGCCTTTATTCCGCTCTTCGAGCGCAAAATCAGGCTAGAGAAGGGACTCCAGGGTGTGTGCCATCCAAGCTTCCCATGTGGAAACTGCTTTCGTCGCTGAGGAGGAGTCCGCAGCTGGGTTCTGCACCCTTGGAGCGGCGAAGCGCATACGACTGGAAAAATGCGCAAGAAATGCACCAAAGGGGCATGCACTTTAAAGCTCTCAAGTAGTCAGGTGAAATTCAAGTATGCCACAACGAAGGATAACCGAACCCCCGACCTCTCTCGCGCCAATCGACGCGCCAGTCGCTCCTGCCGCTGGCGCGAAGTACGAACAGGCGACAGCAGCGTTGAGAGCGGCGGGAGCGTTCGAGAATGAACAGACTTCGGCGGCGGTTGCTCGGTTGTAATCGATTTGCACGCTTTGCACGTGCATGAGTTGTCCTCGTCGCGAAGTATGAACAAGCCATACTTGATGCTTTTCACGTCAAATTGGACACTCTTCTATGCTAGCTTAAGACTTTTGAAATCAAAGCGAACTCTTCCAAATCATTCCCTACAAAAATATTGGATATTTTTTTGTACAAGAAGAATTTTAGTGCGATTTCCTTGAAGTTTCTACTCACTTAGCCAACAAGTGAACGCTTTGTTTAAAATTTCGTGAAATTCTCATTTTTTTGTGTAAATACAGATTACCTTAAAGAGCAGGAGGGCGGCAATTCTTTGGTGCCAAAGGCAAAGATTGCGCCATGCACTCGTCCAAGACATGGCGATTTTTAAGCGATCGATAGCAAAATTGCTGTTTGTGTAGAGTTTCACACCTGTAAACGATACAACAAAAGCAACTGTGAACAACACGCATATTCTCACTTTGATACTTCATGTAGGCAGCATTTACACTATCAATCAAATAAAAATCGCACCGAACATTTGGAGTGAATAGCGCGATCTTATCTGGTTTTTAATACGCTATATGATTGTTGCCTTGTCGCGCTTTAAAAAGTTTAATTTATTGTTCTTTCTCAGAAAATAAAAATTGTATAAACGTATTACACTTATTTGGGCAGCTGTGCTGAAAATTTTCAAAAACAACGTTATACCAAATTCTCCTTGAGGAAAAAATTATTCTAACCATCTTCTAGAGTCTATAGATTAACATGTCAGAAGCTCGCTCTGATTTGGAAAACGTTTAATTTCATTTCAAAATTCTTATGGTAGCTTAGAAGAGTGTCCAATTTGACGAGAAAAGTGTTCAATTTGATTTCAAAAGTCTCCAACGTAAAAATGGAAAAAAGAAAGAAGAAGAACGACGTGAAAATGATATAATTGGTTAGATAAGGGAACATTTATCCCCTGTACCCCTGCCAACCCCTGCCATCTATGAAATTCCTCACTGTTATTCACTTGCTGTTGTTAGCCCTGCCGCATCTAGGGCGGAAGTACTCTACCCACTGTTCGTGACACCACTCGATGTCACACGACGGTTCGGCTCGCCTCTTCGCCACATATTCCACTAAACCACCGTGTTCTTGGGCAAATAAGAGCCAGCTATTTCAGCGCTCACTGCAACGTGGGAGATGAAAGAAAATTCCGCATTTCGCACTTACTCATCGCCACGTGCGAAGTTCAAGGCGACAAATATGAAACGTCGCTCTGGACCAGTGTCTATTTCAGAAATATAATAGCAGGGAAGCATGGAAAAATGGAAGTCATTGCGCTAGAGGAGTTTATCGCGAGCGGATCATCTCTTTACCATGATGATTTAAAGGAAGACAAGAAAATGCCTTATCTGAAAACCGTTGATCTCACTCGCAGAACTTGTACAGTCAGAAGCGTCTCTCTATGAAGCGATGCGGCATTGCTCCGATAAACTGCGACAGCCGCGAAAACTGGTCGACAAAGACGAAAAGCGGGAAGAAACGGATGCCGATGGAAGAAATGGCACACAATGGAGGTACCACAGCACTTTTACACTGGCTATTGATTGCATTGGGACTGGACGCGTTCGTTGTACAGTTCAAGGAAGACACAGCAAGTTGCGCCTAGCTGAGGGCTATCCCAGCTCTAGGATTCCGTTTTAATATGGAATATCTATACTACGAAAAAGGAAGCAGAAAAGCCTCCTTCACAGCCAGTTCACCCCCTCCCCCTGACAGGAATAGCGCCAAGACAGGACCTGTTCATAGTATGATGAGGCGACTGGTCACTATACTAGTTGTGTTCAAATGAATATTCAAATTCTTCTTCTTCTCCTCCTGAGCGTTTAGTCCCGCGCAGTCGCAGGGTCCGCTGCTTTTGTGATCCGTTGCCACCTCATTCTATCAAGGGCGTCATCTGCCGTGGCGCCGACTTCGGCGAGATCTCTCTTGATGACGTCCTTCCATCTTTTCCTTGGGGCTCCTCACGGACGCTTTCCGGGTGCCTCGAAATCTAGGACCAACCTTGTGGAGTGATCCCTCTGGTCTTCTGAGGACGTGTCCATACCACCTCAGGCGCTGCTCTCTCATCTTCAGCTGGATCTGAGCTGTTTTCATCACTGTCCTAACATCCTCATTTCGCACTCTGTCCGGACGGGTCCATCCACATCCCCATCTGAGCATCCTCATCTCCGCGGCGTGCAGTTCCCGCTCCTGTGCTCTACCCAGGGCCCAGCACTCACAGCCATAGAGGAGGGCAGGCCTCACTACTGTTCTATATAGCTTGCCCTTGAGTGTCCTGGAGCACCTACGGAGAATTCCTGTGGACTCCCTCCATTTGAGCCATGCTACATTAATCCGTCCCCTGACCGCCTAATCCACGCTTCCTTCCTCGGATAGGTCGTTTCCGAGGTTGCGGAATTCTTCCACTTTTTCTCATCTCCCCATGGCAGTCTAGGATCGGTTCGGTGCACTGCTCGGAGCTGATGAACTTCGTCTTCCTCACGTTCAGCCGCAGGCCGTTGTCTGCGAGGGTTCCTTGCCACAACTGCACCTTCTCTTCCAGCTCCTCACAGCTGTCGGCTACTAGGGCGATATCGTACGCGTAGAGGATGGTCCTGAGGGGACCTTCCTCAAGTGATTCACTATGCAATCAAGCGTCAGCACAAAGAGAAACAGACTCAGAGCCGACCCTTGATGCACCCCCACTGTGATTTCCATCTTTCTTGTCATTTCGTGCGGAGTTCGTACCGTCGCTTTCGAGCCCTCGTACATGTCCTTTATGACGAGATGAGACGTTCCAGAACACCCCTACCTCGAAGGGATTTCCAGAGCACTGCCCGGGGTAGCCTGTCGTATGCTTTCTCTAAGACGAGGAATGCCAGGTAGCAGGGCTTTCGTTTCTCCCGATACTTCTCCATCACCTGGCGAGCGATAAAGATCGCGTCTGTGGTGGACCTCTCAGGCATGAAGCCCCACTGACCCTGGGAGATGGGTACCATCTCCCTCAGCTTCGAGTCGACCAGTCGTTCGTAGACCTTCATCGTATGTGAGATCAGTTTGATCCCGCGGTAATTGGAGCACTCGGACGCGTCCCCCTTCTGCTTAAAGATGGGGACTACGATGCTGTTCCTCCAGTCATCTGGCATCTTACCCTCTGTCGTGACTCTGTTGAAGAACTGTGTCAGCCATTTGACCCCGCAGTTCCCGAGCACCTTCCAGGCCTCTACTGGCACCCCACCAGGGCCAGCTGCCTTCCCGAGCTTCATCTCCCCTATGGCACTGCGAACCTCTTCCTGCGTCCATGACGGGATGGGTCCTTCCGTTGGCTGTTCTTCTTGGACATCCCGACGAGGGCATTCCTCGTTCAGGAGTTCCTTGAAGTACTCCTCCCATCTCTCTCTGACTTCGACCGGCTTCCGTAGTACACTACCGTCAGCACTCTTCACAGTCTTCACTACTCGAATGTCGAGGTTAGCTCTATGACGTGCCTTGCCAGACGGATGGCGAACTTCTCTCACTGTGGCTCGTCCAGCTTCTCGTATAGGGCATCCATCTCCGCGCTCTTTGCCTTTGCTACCGCTGCTTTTGCCAGCCTCTTCAGCTTCCTGTAAGCTGTAAGTAGCTCGGGTGCCCTTGTCTTCTGCCACTGCCTATAGGCCTCCTTCTTTTTCCTTACCGCAGCCTGCACCTCTTTATTCCAGAACCATGCAGCTTTATCTCCTCTGGTTCCTCCCTTTGTTTCGCCGAGGGTTTCCTTGGCACATCACAGGATCGTTTGGGTCACCCTCCTCCAGGTTTCGTTTACGGGGCCGGTTGGATCGGGAAGACCTGCTTCAAGCACTGCCCTTCTTAGCTCGTTGCGCTCTGTGCCCCGCAACCTCCACTATCGGATTTTGGGTTTTGTCCTTACTTTCGGTTTGCTGGGTAGAGGAATGTTCAGTTCCGCTATCAAAGGCCTATGCTGTGATGCGACTTCTTCTCCCGGAAGGACCTTTACATCCCGGACGGTTTTCAGGTCAGTCCTTCTCACTAGGATGTGGTCGACTTCCGTCCTTCTTCCTCTGCTAGCATAGGTCACCTTCTGGCTCTCCCTCTTCGCGAAGAAGGTGCTGCAGATAACCAGGTCGTGGGCGACAGCCAGATCGATGATCCTTTCTCCATCTGGGTTCACCATGCCGACCCCTTTACCTCCATGAACCCTTTCCACTCCTTTTCTTCGACTCCCCACATGTCCCTTCATGTCCCCTGCTATGGAGAGGTAGTCGCCTTCTGGTACGGACCTTATGGCTTCCTCAAGCGTGAGGTGAGAATTCATCTTTTTCGTGCTCGGGGCATCCGGTCTGCGGAGCATAGACGGACATGACGGTCCAGTAACCCTACTTCGTATCCAGCCGCAGGGACATGATGCGGTCGCTTATCCTTTGGAAAGCAGCTACCGAATCCTTGAGGGACTCTGCCACAGCTATCCCGACACCGTTCCTCTTCGTGTCCTCTCCGTTGTAGAACAGCTTGACCCTTCTCCGATCTCCTTGGCCTCCGCCCCATCTCGTTTCCTGCAGACATAGGACTTCTATCCTTCTGCGTTTCAACAGGTCAGTCACTTCCCTGGATCTTCCGGTCATCGTTCCCACATTCAGAGTTCCCATTCGAACTAGCTTCTTTGGCCGAGGTCGTTCTACCCTCGGTAGCCCTCGCATACTGACCACAGAACTCGGGCGGGGTTTTGCGCGTCACTTCCGAGTGACGTCCTAGCCTTCACACTGATTCCATTGCGACTCTTGATCATGATTTGTGACAGGTTTCTCCATCAGCCGGCCTGTCAGCCTGGGTCTGACGCTGGAACCGTTGCCATTTTTGCACTTTCTGCAGGGCATGGCGAGCCGGACATCGCATGAGAAGACATCACATACCGATAACCGTTTGTGGTGTCTACCTCCTCTCACACCCCGTGCGGAGTTCATATCACCCCTTTCCTGCCTTCGGGACGTGCTGTGATTCAGTCTTCGCTAGGCTTCCGAAGAATTGTCGACCTCCTTCTCAGCTTGGGAGACCCTGCCGGAGATTGAAAACCTCCGCTGTACATCGCAGCTCGACACCCATTGCCACCCCCACGCCACGAAGAGGCGCTGAACCATGTGGGAGAAAATGAATATTCGAATAATTTGAATATATTCATTCGAAGTTAATAGTTAAATTAATCAAATATTGCATATTTATAGAGTTTCGAATATTTGCTCGAATTCGAATACCGAGAGGAAATAATTAGGGAAAAATTCGAATATCATATTCGAATATCATTCTATTATAAAATTGAAGACTTCAGATTCTTTTTTCAAAAATCGAATATCGAATAAACGTTGAATCGTTAAGCACAGAACCTGATTCGAACAGATTATTCTACCATTCGAATAATTGAATAATCGGAAAATTGGGATTATTCGATTTTCTATCATTCGAAAAACTGATGAGCGAATAAATTCGTTCATCCATTCGCTCGAAAGTTCATTATTTTATTCGAACACTTTCAGCATAGAATTTATTCGTTTATTCATGCTTCGATAAAATCTCTCAAGACCACAACTATACATACTGGTCACCCGCACAAACGACACAGCGATTTCTACCCGGAGATTGCTTGGCATAAACCCTAATTTATAGTTGCGCCACGGCATCACAGTCGGAGCGGACATCGATAAGGCGGCGCTAAAAATCAATATCTATGGCGATGGTGGCATGTGTAACAGGGATGAGCGGATAACAAAATTTTAAAACCCGGATAACGGATAACGGATAATTTTGCCCAAAAATCGCCGGATAACGGAAAAACGGATAACGAACAAACAACAGAAATAAAACTGGGCTTAAACTGCTCTAGTTTCATCAGCAGACTTTAAGTGCAACTGCTGTCAAATAATAAGTCTGTTCTAACGAGTTTAATGGAGTTTTTTGAAATCACTTCCGACCCGACGGGAGCGACTTGTCTACTGGACAAAGGCCTCATATTGAATTTTGCGTAGAAACTCGTCCATCTTGGGGAACAACTCGTGTTCGCCACTGTCCATTAGTGGTGACGAAACCGTCCCTGAAGCGGGTCAACAACAAGAACGATTCCAAGGGATCGCTTAGGCCTCTGTTATACTCCCGCCGGAGCATCCGCGGACCAATGGTGCACGGCGGAGGCGGGCGTGGCGAGGCGCGGCGATTGGCCAGGTGAGGAGTCTCGGCGCGATTCCCGCCCTGCCGGATGCTCCCGCGGGAGTATAACTCAGGCCTTAGTGTGCGATGAAATGATAAGCTCCCTGTCGATCTCGCGACGAGATGAGTCGATATAGGAGCCTATCCTAACATCGGTCGCGCATCGCATGCGGTCGTGTCGCCGAAGTATAACATATGTGTAAAGCACGTGCTCAACGATCTAGCAGCTTCTCGATTTTCTTGTCCAAGAACGCAGTGGCTGCAAGTCGAAAAAGTGCATGACTCCAGTTTCGAGTTTTTACCGCAACCGAATTTTATAGCCCAGATTTCCTCAGACACTTCCGTATGGAGGTGATACACAATCGGAGGCTTACGACAGCAAGAAGAGGATTTTGGAAACCGTGGTACCATGCGAGGTTAACCTAGTGTCAAACATAGTTGCATAAGCGGTTGAACGCTGTATGAATCGTTGTTTTCGATTCATACAGCGTTCAACCGCTGTATGAATCGAAAACAACGATTCATACAGCGAATCAGACCTTTTTTAACCACACATGAGCTGGAACTAGCACGTCGTCTCACACTACACTGACCCTGAGAGTGACTTCTCTAAAATTGGAAGGTTCGCGCTCATCCAGTCGTTCCAGCTGCACCAAGGAAGGTGGACATAAGAAGCTAAGACGCGGTCTTGCTTTGCCATCGCTCACCGATGGAACCAGTTCCGCGTGGCTGCTGAGAATCCAGCAGTGCTCCTCGTTGCCTGGCCTCCAGAATTCTTTTCCAGTCGATCCCTTCGACCGTTTCACGACTTCCTTCAGCGATATAGCTGCCTCTCGTCAGCACTGCATTAGACACTGTAATTGGAAGAAGGCCTCTAACAACTCGAGAAAGGTCTATGCAACTCCTTTATCGTAGACAATTCTTTTACACAGGCACTGGGTTTAGTGTATGACAAGAATTTCATCCTTGAAAGAAGCTACGGCAATTTGTTTCTGAGAAAAGATAATAAAGTAAACACTGCTTTGAAGCGTAACAAGGCAGCAATCACTGAGTGTATTTAAACACGAGATTGCGACATGCACTCGAAAAGTTCACCGTGATTCTTATTTTACTGATAGCGTCGTGAATGCTGCTTACATAAAGAATCAAAGTGAGAATATGTGTGTTCTTTACAATTGTTTTTATGTGTTCCTTACAGTTTTTTGTATCGTTTACAGGTGGATGTGTAACTGCGTGCAAACATAAGTTTTGCAATCAATAGAATAAAAACCTTGGGCGAGCTCTTTCCTAGCACTAGGAAGTGGCCTCCTATCTGCTCCTTAAAACAAATCTGCTCCTTATACTAAAATTTTCCATGAACAGAAAGTTATTTTTAAACTTTCTGGAGAGTCTCCAGTTTAGTGTAGGGAAAGCTCATTTTAATTTGGAAGAGTTCGCTTTGATTTCAAAAGTCTTAAGCTATCTGAGAAAAGTACCCAAACAATTTGATTTGAAAAGTGTCCAATTCCACGTGAAAATGGGCTTTTGAAATCAAACTAAGCGTCTTCGAAATCAAAGCAAGCGTCTCCAGATTAAATTAAAGACTCTCAAACAAAGTTAGTATAATTTTTTGTTCAAGGAAAACTTTAGTACGACTTTCTTTGATTCACCTACCTAACAAGTGAACGCATTGTTCGAAATTTTATAAAATGTCCACTTCTTAAGGAAAAATAGTAGCATTTCCGTTCATAAGCGCAGGAAGGTGTAATATATAGAACGGTCTTCCAGTGAACCGTCCCAGAGAGCGTAATCGATCAGCATGAAACATGACTCCAGTGCAAGTGCGGAACGGCTACTGTATATAGGTGTTCGTCTCAAACCACTGCCCTTTTCATTTGTTGTTCCGTCCTCACTTCAGATGACCACCGCTCTCCGTGACTCTAGTTAAGCTGAGAAAAAACGAAATAATTCCCCCGACTTCAGTTTCGCTCTAAATGATTGGTGAGCTTCTGCATGGGAAGGTGGTTCTTGTTGATGCTTACATTTTCTACGCTCCCAAGGAGTCAACATCCAGTAGGCAGAGCGTAGGCTGAAGATTAGTCTCGAAAAGCAGCTCTAAGTGATGCTAGAGTCTTATAGTGAGATGCAAAAATCTGCATATCTGAATGGCGGATGTTAGACGATTTACAGCCTTTGTGTTTTTCGTTAGAAATTAATATTATTCCAGCACTGGTGGCGCTTCCATTCCATTTTTCCGAGAGGATGCGTGAGCGCCCTAAAGGTGTGTTTGTCCTATAGAAGAGCTTAAAGTGTTTGGCTGACCTTCAAGCTTGAGCCTTAAACGCGTTTAACCTTCACAATTTCTTCATACTATTATAGATTAATTATTTACAAAATCAAAACCGCTACCAGATCCTGCAATGTCATGCAACAGCTACGTTTCGTTTTGGCCTCTACTTCGTCTAATTGGATGAATTAGGGTTTTCTTAAATTATCCAAAACGATTCTTGAAACCGGGCCAATCAAAGGCGTCCATCTCATGTGTTCACTCATTCTCCGACAAATCGATAAACGAGAATATCACAACAATAGTCGATTGGAGCTACTCTGTAGTAGAGATACCGTTTCGATTGATTCACTGATCATGAATCTCAATGTCAATGCTCTACAGCTTCATCAGGCTTACGGTTCCTCTGCCTTCGTTGCTTTTGGTGACCTTCATGTAGTTGATATTTTTCCAAACAACAACCTACCCCCATGAAAACGGGCTCAAGAGTATGTATAATACTATCTGACCAACTTTTCATCAATTTTCCGCAGCTCCTAGACAAATTCCTTCACTTCAGCTCCACAGCTGAGGATTAACATCCATTTTTCACTAATTAATTGCCAGTAATTTCAATGGTAAAAGCAAGATGGCCACTGGTTTCCAAGTCCTGATACAAGTTGGAATCTTTTATCTGCTAACGTGATAAGATGACGAAAGGGATCGAGTCGGATACCCTTCCTCTGACAGCGCGCAGCAGCATAGTCGGGAAGGCCAAGGCGATCACGAGCACTCCGAATCGAGGTTTGTTTAGTGTGGCTCCGTTTATACTTCCATCGCCGGGCGACTTGATTCGAACGAAATTATGCAGTCCATCGCGTTGCGCTGTTGCGGTCGACAATGACCACTCCTAAGGCCTCGTTCATACTTCCCGTCGCCGCGATGGAATCGCGGCGATGAGTTTTGCAGAGCGACGCGAAACAATTTAAACTTCTCTATGCTCGTCGCATCGCCCATCGCTCTGCAAGGAAGCGCGACGGCGATCCGTCCAGGACCAACGCTAAACACCGCGCGCGGCGCGAAAAAGTTATGTTATACTTCGGCGACGCTGTTGTCGGCGACGTCGGCGACAGTGTTGTGCGGGCTGCTACGCCACTGCGTAGTACCCGCTCAACACTGCCGGCGACGTCGGCGGCAGTGTTGCGCGGGCTGCTACGCCACTGCGTAGTACCCGCTCAACACTGCCGCCGACGTCGCCGACAACAGCATCGCCTAAGTATAACATAGGCCTAAAGGCCCCCACAGACTTCTGCGGCGCCGCCGAGCGAAATCGCTGAGCGGCGCCGCCGAGCGGCGCCGCTCAGCGGCTTGACTCATCATCAGTGGGAGCGGTGACGGCGAGGTACTGTACCGTTTCTAGTCGGGACCGACTGGCAGAGCGCAGACAGACAGACGCTGGAGCGGCGCCGCCGGGTGGAATGATTCAAGTCATTTCCGCCAGCGACGCCGCCGGTGCCGCCGGTGCCGCCGGCCGGCCAGCGGCGCCGCCCAGCGGCGCCGCTGGAGGCGAGCTCTGCGTCTCTGCCCTATGGTTAAGCATAGGGCAGCGGCGCCGCCGAGCGGCGCCGCAGAAGTCTGTGGCGGCCTTAAGGGATCGTTTGGTGTGCACGCGACGCGTGATGCGATGCAATGATAAGCTATCTTATCGATCGCACGATGCGATGAATCGATATTTATTTATTTATTCATTTAAATAGTCACATAGACGTCTCTTAGTCAGAAGCGTCAGACAGGAACAAAGTTAGAAGGCAACACTTAACTGCAGTTATTTAGCTGCAGGCACAAAATTAGGCGAGATTGAGGAAAGAAGCAAAGTATGAAAAACGAAAAATAAACGTAAAAAAGGGAAAGGATAGAACGGTAAGATACCACAGGGTGTGAGATCTTCAGCGGAATCGAACATATTTCTTACCACAAAAGACACCGTTTGGAAACACCGGAACGGGTGCCATTACCAGGCATGTCACGGGGAGACGTGCCCCAACATTACTAGCAGGAAATGCGAATTGCAGTTTTTCCAAAAAATATTTCATGGCCACATTCATGTTAGAAGGAGAAGGTACGGAGGTATAAACAATCTAGCCTGTATCCGGCACGAGTTCAAGAATGTCCTCACAGTTCGACTCCGCAAAAAGTGTCATCGAAGAAGCACGTCTTGAAGCAGTCCTAAAGCTGGGAAAAGAGAGGAAAAACTTCTATAACTTGGATGTGAATAAGTGAGACGTGCCGTTTGTGGTCCTTAAAAAGTAGCGAAGCGTGATACCACAATGTGTAATCGGCACTAGAGGTGATCGTGGAAATTCCAGGGACGACCCTGGATTCCTAGGTTGACGTGCCAGACACATTTGCACCCAGAAAAAAAAACCCAGACAGGTTCCAAGGAATTGTCAGTGTACCATAATAAACTGTAGTGTTCACTGGACACTAACTCCCAAAGGTGATCGCATAGAAATGGCACATAAGTGTTGTGAATTCTTGAGACTTGATTAAAAAGAGGTATGGAAATGGAAACGACCGTTGGGTAATCCCAAGAAGCGATGAACAAGTCAGCACTTTATCCTTCCCAGACAAGTTTGGTACCATTTCATCGACCCCGCAGGGATCGGTGAATTGTACCACACTAGGCTGGCCTGGGCGGAAAATTCGTACCAGAAACCTGGTATCTGGTGTACGTGACAGTGGGTATCTGCTCCGAAAGCTCTACACGCTCCCTGTCAATAGGAGAATAGGAGAAGGCAAAATGAGAGTGAGACCACCTAGCTAACCTTACTAATCTTATGAAATCATCCGAGAGGCTGATAAGTCATCCTAGGATGGAGGCAGACCGGGTCAATGAGAGTCACCCTTCGGGTCGTGAAAACAACCCTCCAGTCGTCGCCATCCAGAGGCCTCACAAATGTTGGCAAAGAGGAGACAGCTCCTGTGTTATCGTAAATCGCAATTTAATTTTCAGCCCCACCATATGCATTTCATCTGCTCCTACAATGTCCCACAGAAGAGGGATGCGTGGCGCAACCCGACCAGCAACAGATTAAAGTAGTCCTTTATTCCCTATCTTTGTAGACATAGTAATTAGCAAGAAAGACGGCTACAAAACACATCAGTTGCTTCTATTGAGTTCGTGAGTGACAGAAGTGACAGTACGCAATTCGGTCGTCACGATTCGTTCCGCATTATGAGGCTTCGAAAAGATGTCGTTGGCCCCGCGTTTCAAACATTTCACCCGAAACCACGTCGGCACTGCGCGGTTTGTCCCACGCGGATTTTTTTTTGATTTTTCTAGGTGATTTTCTCCAGAAGCGAAGTGTGACTTGAGTAGTCTACGGTGGCTTCTTTGCTCCGCAAAAATATGAGATGCAAGAAGGCAGGTTGCCAGGTGGATCCGCCTCCTTGCTTCGAAGGAAGCGCTTAAGCGTTAGCTAGTCCATCCATGTGAACACCGCGAGAGGTTGACGGGGGGACACGCGCGACACGACGAAAACCCGTGCGCGTTCTCGACATTTGAACTCAATCGGCTTGATATTCTTTGTTGTTGCCTTTTGTGCTTGGTCGGCGACAACGAGACAAGTCGTCGAGCCGGAAGACCCGTAAGCCCGAAGCCGGTTATCGCCCCCCGCGATTCCCGCTCCGAGCGCGCAGCCCCGGGCTGTCGTGGTGGTGGTCGTGCTGAGACGACGCTGGCGACAATGATGGTCGCCTACGTCGTCGCCGGCGCCGTCTTGCACGACGTCACTTCCAGAGCCGTCTCCCGGAACATACCTCTTAGTCTCCTCTCACCTTCGAGACTCCCGGTCACCATTAGCTGTTCTTTCCGCGTGCCTCTCTCCCGCCGTTATCTCTCATCATCTCCGGCCTCGGCTCTTTGCTGTGTTTTGAATTTCACACCGACAAGCGCGGCTTTCAGATGATCGTCTTGTTCCTCTTCAGCACCTGCCTACTACTCATTCGAGGTAGGTTTTTCTGGCCTTTTCCGGCGAATTTTTATTTGAACGAGAAAGGCTGCTGTGACTGACTAGTGCCTGCTTCTCCGCACTCTGAAAACTGTAATCTTTGTCCAACCTTCTATTTCCCAATCATATTTGACTACTTCTTTCTACTTAAAGACGTTGGCATAGCCTAAAGGTAACGCGAATTTAGAAGCCTGTTTCGGTGCAAACTGGTTAGAGCAAATAAGAAAGCTCTGAGAAAGTTGCCTCTTAAATGAAAAAACGACAATATTCCATAAGAGTGTAGAATGTTTTTTTCAGGATTTTTTGACAAAAAAGAATGGCTTATTTTCTTTGTTTCACAAACGTCTTTGCTCTATTTTTTATCATGCTTATAGTTCGTAAACATGATAAAATATGGATTTTGAGGAAAAATTAACAACTTGGTGAAACGCTTTTTTGCTTCTCTTTTTTTTGTTGTATTTCGATTGACTTGACGTAACAACTTTTTGTGAAACAGTACCGAGAACGCGACTTAGCTGCTACAGTAATTATTGAAGGAGGCGAAATGCGTCCGTTTATACATGTGCCGCTTGGTTACTATTGGTTGACGGTGTAGATGCAGTTCTGATGGGGTTCTAGAAGGTTGCACACTTCACATAACTGAAAGCGACACAAGTAGTTATTGTGATCTACATGGCGAGTGCAGGAGCGCAATAGGGGCCAGTCACACTACAACGAGAGGATGTGTCGCCCAGAGGGGAGTGTACGGTCAATGAGCTGATTGGTTGCCGCGCTTTCGACTTCGACTTGACGGTTTAGACCGAAATTTCTATTTGAGGAATCTATGCAATCCTCTTTAGTGCTACATCGTTGAAAACCGTTGAACAAGGAAACGTTGCTCAATGCTATACGGAATGCGTGTACAAATTCCGCCAAATTTTCATTCTTTGTTCCTTTTTTGGCTCAAGAAATAGGGAATCTCGGCAGCTCACAAGTTTCAAGGCGTTCTTGCGAATCTTAAAGATCTATACCTCTTGTCGTTTCCTTTCGCAGTACATAAATGCGAAAAATTTGCCTTTAAATCATATTGGCTCTTGCGCCCATTGACCAAAACTATTCCTTCTCGACATCACCGAAAACTAGAGCGCATAGCGAGTTCGTGTCAGCGATTGATCAAAAGCGACATTTGTCGTCGTGTCCATCTGTGCTAACGTCTTTCTAGCGTGACAGATATAAATTGCTCGAATATTATGGAGAAATAATAGTGAAAGCAAAAGTTAATAGTTCGTTTCGCCACCTCCCTTAAGATATAAATAAGTGATAAGAAGGGCCTACCTACCTTTTTTAGTCGTAGCAACACTCTCTCTCTCTGCACTGGTGAACCTGTTCAATCCGTCCATGCCTGCCGATGAACCTCAGGTCTCGTGGAGCATTGGCAGGGCTGTAGAACCTACTTCTCCACGGGAAAACGCGGACTTAAACGAGCTAGCTCCTGCTTTTAACACGGCCACGCTCTGGAACCGTTGTAACGTTTCGCACCTTTCACGAACAGCCTCTTTCGAACGAGACTGCGCTAGATACTAGCAGAGCTTAATCCCCTCGAAAGCCGACCTAAGAAGAGGCCAAAGTGTCCGGCAAGCGGCTTTCGCGACGAAGATGACGACGACGATGACGACTATTTCAGTGAGCGGCAGAGACACCGGCTGCGAGGATGCCGACCCGAAGTGTCCCGACTGGGCTTCGGAGGGAGAATGTGCGTCGAACGCCGTCTGGTCAGTCCGATGTGATCAGGCTTCTGCAGAGGAAGAGGAATGCACACCGCACATCTGAGCATTTTTTAGGATGATGGCCAACTGTCGGAAGTCGTGCCACTCGTGTCAGGGTGGCGACAAGGCGTGGAAGCTGCGCACGCACATCCAAGCCAACTACCACAACGCCAGCGAGAGCACCACCAGGGTCGTGCAGGTCGAGAGTGTTCGAGTGAATAACGTCGAGATCGTGAGTGAGACCCCTGTCAGACTAGCTCTTCGCCTCAAAGCTCTTCGCCTGCGTCTTTCTGTGATTTAAACCATGCCATTGGAAGTTTTAGAGTCTTCATTGACTCGTTCTTGGACTGAGTTACCCACCTGCCTCTTTCTCTGGTTAATTTGTTCAAATTTCATTCTTCCACCCGCTCACTTTGAAATATTTTCCTGCATTAGCTCCATCCAAATTTTTTACTTCAGGACGAAAAGAAGCAAAATGTGAAGGTGTTTGGGCGTTTTGTGCTGGTAAGTTCCTCTCGTTTCTCAAATTTCGCTATCTCGCCCGAGTTGCTTCCATTTTAGAGCTGGAACGACACCAATATCTCATGGGACAAGAATCAGTGGGGTCTCAGTTGGCTTAACTTCTACTGGATTCAGATCTGGACACCTCAAATCGTCCAGCTCAACGGGTCAGTTCCTTGAGTTTAGAAGCCTGAATTCATACAAATTTTCACGTCAACTTGGGCAAATCAAATTGGGTACCTCTCAAACAAAATTGCACAGTCTTCTAGCAAGCTTGACGTTTTTAAATCAAAATGAACATTTTCCAAATCAAAATGAGTTTCTTCCACGCTAAAATAGAGGCTTTCTGAAAAGGTTGCAATAATTTTTTGGTTAAGGAAAAATTAGTATAACTTTCTCAGAAATTCTCTAATTCGTCTGCATCATTATGTAAGCACACTGTTTAAAAATAAGAAAATGCATTCAAAAAATATTGAATTAAATTTTGTTTTAAAGCGCAGGAAGGCAACAATGATTTAGTTTATCAAAAAAAAGACCGCGACATGCATGCATGCACTCTACCAGACCGTCATTTTATTCGATTGATAGTAAAAGATTGTGTTTGTTTAGAGTGGACATCAGAGATGCACACGAAGTTTTGGGCGTTAAATGTTTAAACGATTTTTTAAAGGGAAAATTTTCGTTAAATTTCCGGTGAATCGTTAAATTTTGCTAGTATATGCAATTGTCTGCAAGCCATTATTTTAAAAAATCAGGAAAAAAACTTTTATGATCTTATTTCAATAGATGGACGATTAAATATTGAAAAATCGCGCCCTTCGAATGCATTCGAATTCGAATATCCAGAAAACCGCGTCCTTCGAATATATCCGAATTCGGAAATTCGAAATTTCTGAGCAATCAAAACCATTCGAACATTCGAAAAAAATTTAGAGCATAACTATAAGGCAGACCCTGGAATTTCCTCCCTTTCCGACTTCTATGCGAAACTGTTTTGTGACCTTTCTACAACCACATGCACTCTCGACGCGGGATGAGGCCCGAACACAACGGCACGGTGCTGCATAGAACCTAATTTGGTACAACACACAACGCCGTATAGGACTGTTCTACAAGGTGATCCCCTCGGAGCATATTCGCGCCGAAGGAGCTAAAAATTGCAATTGAAGCCCATCAGTGAAATGTTAACGTTCACGAAGAGTAGATTTTTTTCTTTAGCGTCTTTCGCAAATCATTTGAAATACATCTAGCGGCTGGAAACACTCTCTAGGTCTCGATTGCTCCAGGTGACAAACAAAAGTGTTTTGGATTAGCAGTGCCAAAAGGGATGGGCCGATCTTAGGAGGGGACCCACACCAGAATCTTATGTAATAGTTAGTGGATTCGGAGAGGTGATTGGCGGTTCGGCGAGGAACTTTTCTATCTCCTAGATGAGATACTTCTAAAAACTCAAATGCGCCAGAGAAGATGGTATGAAGGATAGCATGGAAGTGAAAATAAAACGGAATTCGCGGGCTGTGCCTGACGTCACGGCAGCCCTGAAGCCCTAAGGGCTCGTTTATTCTTCGACGCTGAGCGAAGCGACGCGATGGAATGTATAGTGTCAACATTGATTAAGCGACGCGATCGATCAATTTGGCCACTATACATGTCATCGCGTCACTCGTCGTCGGAAGTATAAACGTGGCCTTAGGTGAAGCCTAAACAGATTGTTATGGGAGCCCAATATCCTCTCGCTATTTACGTCTAGAACGGATTGCTTTTGTTTATTCTTGCTGATTTCAATAGCTGTTCAGGAGCAGTACTAAACGGTAGGCTGAGCTCTGAAATACTATTAAAGGCTATAAGGAAATGTGATAAACTTACTGTGAAAACAGCCCGCTAAAAATTTCGTTAAATTTCCGAAAAAATTTTAACGAAAAATGCCGCCGATTCGTTTAATTTGTCTAATCGTTAGCCACTTGTTGGGGCAGGTGAATTTAAAAAATTTCAAAAAAAGGTTTACTAGAATTTCGCTAAACAACACTTTTCGGTGTTATAGGCCTGTAGTTTAATCTGGAAGATGCTTGTTTTGAATTCGAAGATGTTCAGCATAATTTAAAAGCTTCAAGGTTGCTTAGAAAAGTGTCTGTTTTGAAATGAAAAGTGTCCAATGTGATTTGCTAAGCGTCCAGTTTGACTTAAAAATTTGATTTGAAAATGGTGCAGCTACTCATTGAGGTCTAGGGTTGAATAATCATGCCACTGAATACAAGCCTGAAATAAACGGTTCGCCTGAACTCTTCTGACCCCTTTGGTCTAGCAACCATAGCTGAGGAATACATAGTAGCAAAAAGCTCGTCGCATTATACGCACTAGTGCAGTCCCAATAATTTCTTCGAAATGTTCCGTCATCCCTACTCTATGTAAGAACCCCTCAAGGGAGCAGTAGAAACCAAAAATGAATTGCTTCTTAATGAATGTCCTTCATTCCAGAGCTTCGACGTCAAACCCAGGGCAAGTGTCCAGCAAGGTTCTAGCGGCAAACTATACCGGTCAAGTGTATCTGTGGGCCGATTTCTCATTCAGCACTCCATTCCGGTTCCAGTATGAGGACTATCCTAACGACTTGCAGAAGGTGAGAAGCGTGTTGAACGTCAAAGATGGTGCAGTTTGGTGGTTGCTTTCCGGGATGAGCTCACTGGTGGTCCCTTTCTCAGTTACTTACAGTAGGATATCTTCACCATTTTTCCCACTAAAGGAGAAGAAGTAAGGGAAGATCTCTGGGATTAGTCGCTTCCTTTTTGAAAGCAGGAGAGTAAGGGGCTAGAGGATAAATGATAAGCGAAGGATTCAATAAAACTACATGAAGGGTGTTGAAGGCCAACATTTTCACACGCGCTGCATATGGCCTTTTATACCACCGCTCACCCCGAGCGACGCTTAATGATAACCTTCTATATCGATCCCATCGCGCCGCTCGATCGATATGGGAGCATATCATTAGGTGTCGCTCGGGGTGAGCGATGGTATGACAAGGGCCTATAACTGGGTAAGCCCTAGTTTACTCTTCCGCCGCTACGCGGCGCGGCACGATGGTCGGGATAGATATCGACCGGACGGCGCGAAAAATCGATATGTGGCGACGCAGTTTACACTTGCGTCGCCACGCGCGCCGCGTGGCGGCGCAAGTGTAAACTAGGGTTGAGGCCCCCGTTTATACTTCCGACGCCGACTGAAATTTCTTTTCATTTGAACTAAGCGTTTTGTTCATAACCGGAGATATTTTAATTTTAGTGGGCGGCTCAAATCCGCCATTGTTTTTGGACTTGATAACTACTAGTTTTGCCTACATTAATGTACTCTTTTCTATTTCATGTGCGCAGCATTTAATGTACATAGAGACCTCATTTGCAGTCACACAAACTTACGAATAATCAGACTCTACGGCAATGCGCTCCGAATCACGAATGCTAACACCTCTTCAGGCTGAGGTTAATATAAAATTTGCTTGTCAAAACACGAGAAGGCTAAAACACCTCATTAAATGTGCCTTCGTCTAATTTTGATTCCATAAACTTTAATTAGCCAAGGCAGTTCTGCCAGAGAGCATAATTAGGTGCGACTCGGTGGCGCTAGTGGCTCAGGCCAATGTAGTTAAGCGATCCATTTCAGTATTCGATTTCAGGTTTGCGTCTTTGCTTGAATAGCTTATCGCATCTCACCACAAAGATGCAGATTGAGCTATGGCAAAAATGATCGTAAAATTTTGTCGGAAAGCCTTATCTTTGGGAAAAATTATTCGTTTGCGACTCAATCAAGGCATTTTTGTGCCGCATAATCAAATTCTCCGGTTGAACGTTTAGTGACGTTGGTGTAGCGCTGAAGCATCACTGGCACTATCTGGCGTCAACACACGACTCAGCTTGGTTGTAGGTGTGCTTCAAATTCGACGACAAACGTCTGATGGCCGTGCACTTCACAGTATCCGACGGAGTGAAGAACAAGGAGCGAGAGGCGACTACTGATCCGTTCGTGTCCGGCTGGAAAATCGTCGACGTTGACGTCAACGTAGGTTCCATTCCTTCGTGGGGAAAATATCCGATATGAAGCCGATCCAAGTCTAGAACTCCTCTTTCCAAAGATATTGACGGGTTTACTGTTCAAATTTAAGTGCGCTGGTTGAACTCCCTCACCGCGCTCGAGATCACTCGAGCAGTAGACTGTGAATCAAATGGCAGTTATTCTTATGGGATAAAAAGCTCTTCAATAAAAATAATGGATGCATTTCAATGTTTTGCGATTGGTTATCTGGTTGCTGGGCTTCAGGTGATCAAAATATCTTCAAAATATTCAAAGGAATCTCCGCTCTCCGTCGAGGCACTCTCCGACCCGAGGCGTAATCCGTTCGACGTGCAGACGGACAACTGTGAACTGTGTCTGTCACTGCAGAGGAACGCCGTCTACTTCACCGCCGAGATGCTTCTGCCGGCGCTCGTCACCTCCCTCTTCACTATTTCGTCGGTGTTCTTCCAGGTAAGGAGTGAAAGGAGGGGGAGACGTCTTTCAATTTTAGGAATAAGGTTGTCAATCCCAGACATTTGAGCATCACGAAAATGCGTTAAAATGACTGGAGCAGGCTTCTGCCACTGGCGCATCTTACCTTTTCCTGGACCTGCATCCTTTCGGAGTATCTCAAGCATGGCGTACGTTGCCAGTGCGTTGGCATACCAAGAAGGTTTTATAGTGTGGGTCTTGAACAATGCATACAGAAGCGAACCTATTTATCGCGTGAGCGAAATGGCGCATGTGCATTGTGCTTCTAGCATCGCTTCTATTCCTTTACTGGAAAATGTAAAGAATTCAAGACTATTTCGAAGCGTTTGAAGAATTGCGTAAGAAATCGACAGCCGTACTACTTAGCATTTGCTCTAAAAATGCTAAGTAGTACGGCTGTCGATTTTAATTTTAGCTCTTTACTTGCAGATCTAACAGTGTCTATGTTTGAATTTGAATATTCCAAAAATATAACTTTAGAAGGACATCAGTTATTTAAACCATTTAGATACATTTAGATACATTTAGACCATTTAGATACATTGATGACATACTTATAATTCATAACTTTACTGAAGACCTCATAGACAATACTCTTGGATTAGTGTACAAAAACACACTTGCCTTTAAAAAGACACATACCACTGAACACATGTGTAATTATCTGGATCTAACCTTTAAAATTGTAAATAACCAAGTAAAAACCAACTTGTGTAACAAAACAGATTCTTTTAACTTTAAAGTTAATAGGTTCCCACACATGGATTCTGAAGTTTCTATCAGAGTTAAACGTAACGTCATATACACAGAAATCCTTAGAATAGCAAACGCTTGCTCAAAATTTGAATATTTTTGTAATAAATTAGAAGATTTTTATGAAGTTCTTGTAAATAATGGATTTAATAGAAATTTTATCGTCAGTAACATTGGTAGG
The DNA here is from genome assembly GCA_947359475.1 of Heligmosomoides polygyrus bakeri. NCBI lineage: Eukaryota > Metazoa > Nematoda > Chromadorea > Rhabditida > Heligmosomidae > Heligmosomoides > Heligmosomoides polygyrus. Next base: position 389,825 of record OX375865.1, read on the forward strand.
TGTATTTTTAAAAATAGACAAATATTGTATAAATACAACGGTATATGTCGCGTAGGTGAGCAGCATTGGTAGGTGGGAACGCCTAAACCAATCAGACCGCATGGGATGGGCATGCCATTCAGAGAGGGCATGTACAGTTAGTACCGTGATAGGCTGGCATGTGTTCGGTGTGTGCTCTCTTTTTTATCATGGGCTGGCGCGCTCCCACTTACCAATGCTGCTCATCTACGCGACATGTACCAATACAACTTGCTAGACCATAGCAAAAAGGCTATAAACTTTGTGAAAACATTAGGCTGAATTTGAAAATTTACTAAAATATACTCGTCATTAAATTGTTCACATATGTGTATGCTTATATTCATGAAACTTTGCTTTTGTAATTTAATACAAAACTTAAATCAATCATTTAAACTTGAAAATAATAAATTAAAGCCAAAAAACAAGATTAAGATAGAAAATAATGCCGCTGCGATATCATTCCTAGCAAAGCAAAATGACTTACACTGTGGAATGATACGAGTTATCCGTTCTGATAGCAAATACTGTACTACAGTTGAGTTATTTTTGTCAAAGCGAAGACTAGAGTCAGCTGATCGTCAGCTGATCGACTAGTGTGAGTTTAAAAACCTTTATAATTTTAACTTAAATCCAAATTTTAGTAAAATAAATTATATATCATAAAATAAACTTTTAAACTAAACATAAAATATAAAAATAAAATTTTAAAAACTTTCAAGTTTAATAAACATTAAAATTATCAGAAATTGAATTAGTAAATTAATAATTTGCACGTCCAAAAATGTTGTAATACCTTCCTCTTCACTGATGAGCCATCGGGAAGGTGTTATAACAAAAGGTTCGTCTGAAGATAGGTGGCGAAACGAACCTTTTTGAAAAAAGAAAAATGTGTAATTTTATTCACTACGCTTTGAATTTTCTTTATTCTAATCTTTATGGCGATCTTTTGGAGTACGCCGTGAACAATGCATATATGTAGAATCGAAGCTATCAATCGAGAGGGCGAAAACATCCACTGAGCCTCTTATGTTTGCTTACTGGTTGGAGCAATCCCTAAATAGGACGGCTGAGAACTTCTGATGAAATTCTCCAAATGGTTCGAAATAGGCCTGTGTTATACTCCCGCGGGAGTATTCGCGGGACGTCCGCGGACGAAGGGTGCACCGCGGACTGCGGGCGTGGAGGGGCGCGGCGATTGGCCGGGTGAGGGATCTCGGCGCGATTCCCGCCCTTCCGCGGATGCTCCCGCCGGAGTATAACCCAGGCCATAGTCTTCAAGGCTTTACATTTTCCAGTAGGGGAAGATAGGAGCAGAGTGAACATGCTTTCGTCCACTCGATTGATATGTCCAATCCTATATGCATTGTGCATGGCGCACTCTTAGAACATTCCTGGCATGACAGAGCAGTGACAACGTACTACCATACTTGAGGTACTCCGAAGTCATGCATGTCCTGGTAATTAAGCTGTCCCAGTCGCAAAACCTGCTCCAGTCATTTTTTGGCCACCCACGACAGAAATGCGGTGGTCTGGCAAAGTCGTATACACGATTGTGCAGACATCAAGGAGACGAATTGAACGGTTCCAACCGTTTCTCAACAATCCTTAAATTAGAGAACCTATGAGAATGTGACGCTTGGCGACGGACTTATCCGTCGCAACGTGTTTATTGTTGACCGTGCGACGCGAGCGGTATTGTAAGCAAGGTATGAATTGTTAATGCTGCCTGCATGAGAGGCTGGTAAACAAGACCGACAAGGGGCCGGATTCATCAACGACTTATGTAACTTTAACGGAGAATTGTAAGCTTATCAAGCAATATGGTGAGCGATAAGCCGCTTTATCTGAGCTTTTAACGCGGCTCATCGCTCACCATATCGCTTGATAAGCTTACAATTCTCCGTCAAAGTTACGTAAGTCGTTGATGAATCCGGCCCCAGGTCGCGGGCTCGTACGATCAGTGCCCTGATTGATCAGTGCGAATACTCAAGTGATGTAGCTGGCGAACCAAGATCAGTCTAGATCCTTTATACCGGCTAACGTTTCATCGTAACCGCCTTCTTCAGAACCTAGAAGAGTCAAATAGAGTTTGAAAAATATGAGCCAATTAGAGTGCCTTGATTCTTACGATTGGTACTCTGTGTTACTGGTGCTTTGCCGCCTCGGCATGTAGATCAATTTAACTACCTCTACCATAAGTGATTATGTTGCAGTTGTCAAAGACTCAACCACTGTTGCTCGGCTTCTCTGTTGTCTCGCAGATTCTCGCTCTGATTCTCGTCTCTCAACGGCTTCCCAGCTTCACCGCCCACACACCCACCATTTGTAAGTGTTTCTCGCTTGCGTATGATTCATAGGTACATATCGACACCGTGCCCATGGGTGGGGCTGGACTGTGTTTGGCAACCGAGGTAAAGGTGTATACTGATCAAGCACATAGGCGCAGAGCGTCTGTAAGCATGATCAGCATGAGCCGTATCTGAGTGTGCACCGCCCATCCCTCTCCCTCGAGGCACCCTGCTCGCTAAGTACGAAGTACTCTTCAGACCCTCAAGTTCTAGACGAGAACCACAGTGGCATTTTAAGTGAAATTCGCCGGCTTCAATCTGGTAATGACGGCCGTTCTCTTCGTGACCTCGCTGGTGCTGGAACGATTGGCCAGCAGTCCGGCAGACATTCCACCGCCACACTCCGTGGACAGGGTTGTCCAGCTGATCGATCGAATACTCCCACTACCTAAGGTAAAGCTCAAGCTCGCTCTGTTTATTCTTTACATTTTGCACATTATAGAAGTCGAAGCACGAGGACGAGTCACTGAAATATGCAGGGCTGGCGCACGCCGCAAATCACGCCATTTTCGCGCTCTCATCCATTGTCTATTTGTTGGTTATACTTGATTCGTTTGTGTTCTGATGCGGTTGTTCCGGACGTCCGGCAAATGTAAATATATTTTATTGCCTGAACTGGGCTGTACTTCACTTGGCGACACATCCACGATCGTCACCCTGTGCCACGAACAACACGTAGTAGAAGAAGAACATCACGAACACCAGCGGTGAGAGAAATCGGCACAGATTGTCGAGGCGATGATAGAGCCGCGTTAGGCGCTCTTGCTCCGTGCGTAGATTCGCCTTCTGGAGCTCATTCGGCGCTCGAGGAATATTCCTTCCCTGAAACAGGCATGGTACCAAGACAAAGGAACTACTACAACGAAGAAAGCGTGGAATCTCGTGGGTGGAAAGACAGTCAAGCCTACCGAGCTTCCAACAGCATTTGCTAGAGGGACTTCCAAAAATAAGCACATCCTGTTTAGACCTGCGCGCATCTTCGTGACATTGAGGCGGCTCTACCATAAGGCAGTGAACAAAACTTGTTACCAAATCTTGACGCACCGCGGCTTCACATTCACGAAAATGTGACAGGCGCACATCAGGCTCTGTTCATACTTTCGACCCTGAAGGACACGATGGGATGAATTGCGGCCAAATCAGTCGGGTGGGTCGTTCAGTCAATTTGACCACCCTACACTGAAAATTCCGCTGTGGAACAATAGAGGCCATTTCGGCCGTAAACGCTGTGCGGCAGCGAGTAGAGTTATGTCTGGACTTCAGCAAGGACACGGTAGCAATGGCGGACTTATGCGAGAAGCGTCCTCTAAAGGCGCCTTTTTAATGTTTGCGTTTCGCTGCTTGGCTAGTGTTGGGCCTCGTTTATATTCCATTCGCCGCGCGTCATAATCAGAACTTCAAATATTGATTAGGCGGCACGGCCTAATCGATAATGGACATTCTGATTATTGGCGCCGCGCGGCACGACGTGTTCATGTCTTCGACAGGAATGGTTTGTACCATTCTTTCATGTCATTCAGTGGTATTTCTGGAGCCGTGGGATGCCTTATAATACACTTAACGAAAAGAGTAAAGATGGTGCTAACCTCAATTATACGCTAGTAAAGACTACGCATTAACAAACGATAAAACAAGCAAAATAAAACACATATGAAAAGCTGAAAAGTGAACACGGGCTGAGCAGAACCCACGAAGCTGTCGGTGAGTGAGAAAGCGTAGAATAAGAAGAAACCTAATGTGCTCCCTCTTCGCGCTCCGTCTTTTTAGGGGCTTAACAGGGCAAAAAAGCGGCTTTCACCTGCACCCTTACAAGATAACGGAGCGCACCTACTATGCATGCTATCGGCGTCGAGGTATTAACGAGACCTAAGGCACGCAACAGTGCGTCATCACGTGACGAGACCCGTAGTCATTCGGGGAGCGCATCGAACTTAGCTCTAGTTTATACCTGCGCCGCCATGCGGCGCGGCACCACGATTACCATAGATATCGATTTTTCACGCCGCCCGGTCGATATCTATCCCGACCATCGTGCCGCGCGGCGCAGCGGCGCAAGTATAAACTAGGGCTTAAGGCCCCCAAACACTTCTGCGGCAACGCCGCGGCCCTATCCTTAACCATGGGGCAGAGACGCATGGTTCGCCGACGGCGGCGTACCTGCCCTATCCTTAACCATAGCGGCGAGCGGCATCGCCGCAGAAGTGTGCGGGGCCTTCAGCCCTAGTTTATACTTGCGCTGCCACGCGGCGCGGCACCACGATCGCCATAGATATCGATCTTTCTCGCTGCCCGGTCAATATCTATCCCGACCATCGTGCCGCGCTGCGCAGCGGCACAAGTGTAAACTAAAGGCCCCCGCAGACTTCTGCGGCCAGCGGCGGGCGGCGGACGGCGAAATCGATGAGTCAGGCCTTTGTCATACCATCGCTCGGGATCGAACGAGTACCATGCACCACAATGTAGGAGTTGAAAATATTTTTGGAAAATGGGTCCCAACTAATGGTGGAACCCTAGGGACGGAGTCATTCGTAGTGCTCAGCATCAGGGATGAGCGGATAACAAAGTTTTGAAACCCGAGTAACGGATAATTTTGCCCAAAAATCGCCGGATAACGGAAAAACGGACAGCGAGCAAACAACAAAAACTAAAACTGGGTTTAAACTGCTCTTGTTCCAACAGAAGATCTGGAGCGCAACTACTGCAAATTATAAGTCATTTCTAACCGTTTTAATGGAGTTTTTTGAAACGCATGTAGTGCTGTCACCGCAGTTAGTATGGAGTTTTCAGCGAACATCAGTAAAAATAAACGCTTTCTCATTGCCATCCAAACCGATGCCGAGTTTGATTTGCGAACCAAGCCAACCACCACTCCTTCACCAGGCTCCGCGAACTGCTGTCAAGCTTATCTGGGAGGGCAAGTAGCAAGAAGATCAAGCAGTTAAACCAAAACTGTTTTGCACTCTGCTTTTCTACTCTGCTGATGTTTTGCCATGATCGCCTTATTCAACGTCTGGAAAAGACAAGGAGAGCTTGAGAATTCGTTCATCGAAGGACTGCTTCATAGTACAATTTACAAATTTTTATATTTTTGCCACTTACAACGATTAGGGTAGAGCGAATTAGAGGATGCGTAAAACAGCCTAACTAACCGTATGGAAACATAAGTCATAAGACACTCTTGGACGGAGAGAATATGAGACTAATTCACCTCTCATTCACTCACATAGTCTTCATCGGATAGCAACATGCCTGCGTTTCCTCATCGTCAGTTTCCACAGGGGCTTGTTGGGGTGTTTTACTCGTGAATCGCCAGGTTCCCTTATTGAGTCAAGGCTGTGGCAAAATAATAGAATGAACCTTGGATGAGTAGCTCCTACGCCTCTTGACTTTTCCATGTTAGCACGAAACCGGCTGCGCCGAAGCCTCGAATAAAGCCTGCAAAGCAATCTTGGTTTCACAGCTTGACGAGGACCACTACTCTTGTTCGCCAGACATCCCAAGATCTAACAAGGAGAGCCTCCAAACTGACGGTGAGCTTTTGCGATGCAATTTTTACAGGATGTAGGGTCCCGTGTGGGAAGTGTAAAGCCATAGTTAGTTTTTTCGGAATACTCTTCTGTGGTCGAAAAAAAGGGTGTAGACGCGCGAGTGCGAAGCTCATGGCGCCCTGCTGCCACCCAGAGCAATGTGGTCGGTTGGCCCGGTGGTGGTGTTGTAGCCTCACAGGAGCGTTGTGAAGGGTTCGATCCCCCTTGTACTTGTGCTTTTGCATTTTGCGATTTATCGTCAGTGGGACGCTTTACCTCCATTTCCAACACTTTTTTGAACCTATAACACGGCAACAAAAGTCGTTTACGTTCATCGAGCTCGCTGGAAGTGGAAAGGTGAGAATTTTTGACTTCCAAGCTAAGCAAGTCAAAAACTGATGCCAGATTCGTGATCAGCATCCCAAATAACCCCGACGCACAAAGTTTGGGCGATATTGGTGCTTCTGACCTCATCACACTCACTCGAGCCTGGGCCTAGAGCGGGCTTTGCACCAGGGGTGTGCGTTAAATTTTTTTTCGGTAAATTTTTAACGACCATTTTTTAACGAAAAATTTTTGCGTTAAAATCGGTAACTTCGGTAAATTCGTTAAATAAAATTTCCTTTAGCTGCAGTTAGTTTGGCTGTATTATTGTATGTAAAAAGCCAGATCTTTTACTTTATTTATTTTTTCGACTCCATATACATGGCAATATCACATGTCTAGAGCGAATTATGGATCTATCCTAGTCGGAGTGGGGAGCAACACCAAACTGCCAATTCCCTAGGCCCACTATCATATCCACTGAGATTAAAAAACCATTCGCATTATGGAACAGCAGCTGAAGCTCTCGTAGAACCGCTACGTAGTGAATAGAGACGCAAAAAAAGTGTATGTCCCTTCCGACTAGGATAGATCCCGAATTCTTTGGTATAGTTAGTTTTTGAAAGATACCTACGATGTCCATAGATCCGCCTGTTTTACAGATTGGTCCTTTCGTCCCAAAAGGTTCTATTCTTACTGCAGCCGATAGCAGAGAATCAAACAAACGGCCACGGACCGTTGGCCAAATTTTAATCGAATCGAATTCTATTGCATTGAGTATTTTTGTCTTTGCACCCAAGTAACGCTTCTCAATTGTTAAGCCTTTTCTCCTCTGCCTTCTGAAGGAAACACATATGGAGCACGTGTATAAGAGATCTATAAGAGAGTTTCACGCCCTATATTGGCAGTGTTCTACCTTCTCCTTTTCTGTCCCTCTCCAAATAGAATTTGGAACTATCCATCACTCTTTTACCACTTTCCAGAAATTGACTACTGGTTGTCTTCTTGAAGCACGTGGTGCATACTTTACAGCACATTTGCTTGAGGTTCGAAGTGCTTTGACTTTCCCAATTTCATCCTATTTTTGTAGAGCACATCTCGTATTGAAGAAGTGTTATAGTAAATCCGCAAATTAGGCGAAGGAGACACAAGGGGACTTGCTACAGCCAAGCCTGCACCTGCAAATATATACCTTTTTCGAAAACTGTAAAAATCCTAATGCAATAGACCACTTAAAGTAGCAGTTTTTATAAAACCTCATATATAATGCTTGACGAAGAGTGGTCATATCTTTCTCTTTTTTATTTAATTTTATTCCATTCATGTAAATTTGTTCACTATTTCATGTGCATACTCACTATGCTTCTCCAAAAGAAAACTGCCACGAGAGCCCTCGAAAAGATTGAGCAAAATCGTTGACATGCATGGTATGAAATTTAATAGAAAAGGAGCAATGACAGTACCAGCAGCCACGCTCTATCTATCAGGCGGTGAGCAATGTTGCATTGATGTAATCCTCTAAAATCATCACCTGATTCCGAACGAAGAACCGGTCCCAGCTTCAGAAAACTTGTGAAGAAGGAGGAAAGAGGCTTGTTCATCCATTGTTTCGCTTCCTGTCCTTGTTGTTACGCACTATTCGTGTTTCGAAACGTTTTCCTCGCGTTTTCTATGTCCTTTGAAAATCACTTTTGAAGCAAGTATCACAAAAAACTGTGAAAAAAATTGACTGGGAGTTAAGTATGAAGAACTAACATGTAGCAACCAAACGCCAAAAATGGCCAAGGAAGTCCAAAAACGCGAAACTACGGCAGAGAAAAACAGGAGGCGCAGGCAAATAAATTGGTCAGAAGCAAGAAAATGCCAACAATTCTTGAAATACGAGGACGATATTGACTGCCTATTTCCACTGACTCAAGTAAGTAAAGGGTTTCCTCGCTATCGAAACGTTACTGCAAAAACTATACCAAAAAATCGTCCAAAGTGCATTTGCATGAAAGCACAATTTCAAAATTTGGAGTGTAAAATGTCGTTGATGCAATTTAACGGAAATTTTCCTCGTTAAATTTCGTTAAAAAGATTTAACGAAAAATGCCGGTAAATCCGGTAAATCGTAAATCGTTAATCGTTAAACGCACACCCCTGCTTTCACCTCGGTCCTCATAATCAAACAAGGGCGGTCATTGAGGTGTGAAGCCATTCGAGGTGGGAGCCAACTGAATACGTTAAGCGGTGGAGGGCTACGCAGAAAATAAAATACCGGTCTCGATTTAAATGCCTTCTATTACTTCTCGCGATCACTCCTATAATTGTAAAACTTCTACACAGACTATCCAGTACCACCTCCAAACCTGGTTATCAGCTGATTTGCTGTTCGTTATCCGGCCCGAAGTTGCCGGATAACGATCAGCAAAACGGATAGGCAAACCCCCGGAAACCGGATAACGGGTTACCCGCTCATCGGGCTCAGCATGCGAGGCAGCGCGCAACATGATGGGATGTATCCGCTGACCCGGAGGGCAGGGCAAGGGAGCAGCTTCGGGGTGGGCGCAATGTGAAAACAGAGGGGTTAGTGAAATTCAACGAATCACCTAGGATGCGACCCAGCACATCCTAGGTGATTCGTTGAAAGGAAACAATTCACAAAAACAGCTAAGGAAAATGAAGAAAAACACTCACCTAAGTCACTTTACGGGAGCCCTGCTTTGTTTTTTTTTGTTTTTTTCTGGTGACTCGCCACACCCCGGAGTCCCTTCCCTAGCTCAAGAGCACAGAACAGACCGGACTCTTCCGTCTGGAGTCTAACATACCACGTTCGGAACCGCGCTCGCGGAGGCGAGTGGCCCCGCAACCATTCCAAGCGGACCACTCCACCGGCGGGCGCACGTGTTGCACGGCCGCGGTGAGTTTTTATGTTTTTTCTGTTAAGAGTTTTTTTACATTTTTTTGTGTATGATGTAGGAGGGAGGGAGGAGGGGGAGGCGCGCCGAGGGGGGTGAGAGCGAGGGGGGTGGATTCAGGAGGAAGGGGAGGCGCGCCGAGGGGGATGAGAGCTAGGGGGATTCAGATTTGGGCAAGGGAAGGGACTCCGGGGTGTGGCCGAGTTACGCAACCGTGTTTAAATTGCCTACACCCCGGAGTCCCTTCCCTTGCCCAAAATTTGGAAGCAAATTAAAATAAGAGGAGTATCTGTCCTCAGGCTTTAAGTTACTCGGGCGACCCCCCCCCCCCAAGCAACATGGAGCCGACACCATTCCGGTTAAATGGTAAGTGGTTTTGTATTGCTTACATAAATGCCTACCTAGGCATATATATTTTTTTCAATTTCACCAACCCCTCCGTTATCACATTGCGCCGCGGGTGTGGCTAATCTAACTCGCCGGTGCTAGGAGGTGCCATATCCCAGGGTATCTTCCATTGCTCAGCTCAGAGCTTTTCTCCGCACCAGTGGAGGAGATCGTAGAGGCCAAAATTTGATCTCGAATACTGGGTCGGGATCAATAGCGACGGTGCGCGGGCAGCACCGCAAGACTGCTAACAGCGACTGCCCTGAGGTCGGCTCTCTGTTGATTGTGTTCTCTGCAGTTCCGCCTGTCCGTTCTGTTCGTCTTCCTTCTTCATTGTAGTGACGTGTTGCAAGTCTTCGATGTGTTTTGTTCTGTTCGGCCTACCCTCACGTGAAATTGGACGCTTTTCAAATCACATTCTACTGCCTTCTACCTTCTATACAAGCTTGACGCTTTCGAAATCAAGTTGAACATCTATCAAATAAAAACGGGCGTCTTCCAGTTTAAAATAGAGAGCCTCGGAGATGGTTTGATTACTATTCTTTCCAGGAAAAATTTAGTGTGACTTATTTAGAAGCGTTCATGTTGACCTGGGTGCGTCTGTTTTTCTTGAAGTGTCCAATGCAAAACGAAAATCCAATAGAAAGTAAGCCGTTATACAAATGCACAACACATCAAACCAATAGGCGAGGTGGCCATGTCTTGCAAGTCTGTGCTCGTTTCGCTTTTGTAGGGGGGGGGGGGGGGGGAGGGGGTGTTCCCCCTCCCCTCCCTGGAATAGATCCGACCGTGATGTTGATTCTATCCCCCCCCCCCCACTCCCCCGCTCAGCTTTCAGAGCCAAAACTGTTTTTTGCGATGGATGCTAACTGGGCATGGAATTTGGACCTATCGCAGTAGGGAGAGGGAACACAGCTAGAGAACGAATCGAACAGCAACATTTCCCTGTTTTGGAAAATACCAAACACTACCGCTTTGTAGTCTGTTATATGATTGTTTAACAGGACTCCCTTTCAAGACTCCAGAGGTCGACGAAGAGGGGTCGAAAAAATTTCGCCCAAACTCCAAACTTCGGACAGGCGGGTTATTTGGCGTGCTGATCACGAATCTTTTTTTCGTATTACGCTGGAGTACGGTAAGATACTGTAGGTACGAGTGACTAGGGTCATAGTCACCGATTTCGCCCAAACTCCGGCTTAATACGAAAAGTGAATGTCAGATTCGTGATCAGCACCTCAAATAACCGCACTGGGCGAAGTTTAGGCGAAAAATGTTTCAAACTCTCCTCGACCTTTGCAATCCTGAAAGTAGTGCCCAGTTTACTTTTAGTCTTACACCGTTGTCGAAGTGATGGAGAGAGGTCTGCCTCTAGCTCGCTTCGTTCTAGGACAGATCCTAGAGAATCGTGAATTTCTCAGTGGTGAGCATTCTGACAAGCGTTAATCGGTTTTCAAGTCCTAACCGCTAGCACTAATCCGCGGGATTAGTTATCTGTGAGCAGTATGGATTAGGGGAGGATGCACTCTTGTGACAACTTTTTCTTGCAGTCCTAGTGCTGGCTGGCCTGGGCCGTAAGCTTTCAGTCGAGGCTGTCAGCACTCCATTCGGCATTTGCAACCTACATTACCCGGTATCTGAACTAGCAGAACCGGGAATGACCCGCTGCCGTCGTGTGATTAGAGCATGCAGGTCTAGCCAGTCTTATTACATATTATAGTACTACCCATCTAAAACATTCTTCACTAGTTTACCGAGTTGAGGGTAATGATTCATGCAGAGATGGGAAAAGTGGAGGAACAAAGAGAAAAAGAGGGCGAGGTTGACATAGTTGTGTCTCCAGCAGGCCGTGGGCGATAGCCAGATCGAGGATTCTTTCTCCGGCTGGACTCATCAAGCCGATCCATTTACCTCCACGACCCTTTCCACCTCTCTTCTGCCGCTCCCCACGTGACCGTTCATGTCTCCTGCCATGAAGAAGTATGTAGTTGCCCTGTAGTACGGACCTTATGGCCGCCTGGAGCGTGAGGTAGAAATCGTCCTGTCGTGCTCGGGGCATCCTCCGGTCTTTGCGGCATAGACGAGCATACTGTTCCAGTAACCCATCTTCATGTCCAGCTGTAATGCCATGGCGCGGTTGTTATCATTTGGACAGCAACTACCAAAGTCTGCGACAGGTACCCCGACCTGGGGTGGGCGAATTTTCTGTCTTCTGTGAGAACGGCTGAAATTAGTCAGAAAACAGAAAATAGCATGGCATAGAAATTTCGCCTTAGTTATCCGACCGCCGGAATTTAATCTGTATCACGACTTTGCAGTCTTTACAGAAAAAACGTTCTAGCTTGTTCAAATTTGAAAAATTCTGTTCGGGCGATGCGTTTCATTGGCAATCGCGCCATGCACTCGTCTGATTGGCATGATTGATGGTGTAAGTGCTACAGTCACACAGATCCTCCGTAGAAGATTCCACGTCTTCTACAAAATGAAGTTGTTGAATCTCTAGCATAAGTAGCAGTCTTTAGGGTAGTCAGTGCCATAAAACCAGTGAATTAGTACAGATTTGTGCCAAAAGAATACTGTCCGTTTTGAATGGTCTTATAATTTTAGCTGTCCAAACCATTGTAACTAGATTTGAATGGCAGGTAAGAAAAAGGGTAAATTTGATGTTGAGATTAATTCACTCGTTCGCAATGTTTACTAGATTAGTAGTTTGAGTGACATTCACATGAAATTATTCGTTGGAAGGATGTACGACTCCTTAATTTTTTCTGCCAATTTTTCGCCAGTGGGCAGCAGTTTAATGCAAACATTGTGTAAAACTTTGAATTGAACTAAAAAGGCAAACACAGTGCTTAAAACTTTATAACATTTTGCTCTTCATAAGAAGAAGAATATATCACAGTTTATTGCAGGAAAACAGCAAATTTTCAGTGTGTTTAAAGAATAGATTGCCCCTTGACTTTGTCCAGCATCTCGATTTTCATTTGATTGATAGCAAAATTTTGTTTACGTGAAGATACGCGCATATAAACATTTGTAAAAAAAACCTATCCTTTTTGTAGTTTCAAGTAAGCGGAATTTACGCTATCAGTTAAAAAAAAATCGTGAACTGAGGGAGAGCACAGTTTGGTCTCTCCTTTTCATGCACTTAAAATTTCTGCTTCACTGCACGTTGAAACAATATTTGAGTAATCACTATAACTGTAAAGATCAAAATTTTACATTTCAAGTACACTTAACTTACTGTGGTAAGTGAGTCATAAATTTTCAAGGCGTACAGTTTCATTTCAAGACTATCCATCTTACGTGGATAATTGCCTTATTTGACGTGAAATAGTATAAAAATGTTAGCTATTTCTAAAAATACATCTTTAGACATAGCGGATAGCTGAAGCAATATTTTCGAAGCGCTCTGTTTTTGAGGTTTTTTGGCTCTTCCGTTTTCTGGGAAATTTCAATATTTCCGTCCTTCCTTCTCTGGACTTCGACCCTTTCCATCGTGTTTCCAGCAGACACAGGACTTCCCCTGTGTTTCATCAGGTCAGCCATTTCCCTGCATCTTCCGGTCAGTGTTCCTACATTCAAAGTCCCCAGTTGAACTAGCCTCTTCGGCAGTGGTCGTTCGGCCCTCGGTGGCCCTACCGACCAGGGGTGCACACAAAATTCTGTGCGTTAAATTCTTTTAACGAAATTTTTTGACGGAAAATTTTCGTTAAATTTCTGGTAAATCGTTAATTTTCGTTAAAAAATACAATTAGTTGCAAATCATTATTTCAGTTGAAGAGATCAAGGAAAACCTTATACGTTTCAATTTCAAGAGGTCAACAGCTGAAGTTCAAGGAATGGAGTGTAACACTGCAATGCAAAATAAACAATTCAACATCAACAAACTCAAAGAAATAAGCAAACCTTCAGCAACAAATTATCTACAGGGTGTGGAATAAGAACAGGAATGGAATTATCATTCAAGATGATCACCAAAAAGACATCTTAAAATGTGCGACCAGGCAGGTACCCAGAGTTCCTCCTCCGCCCTCCTTCCTTGTTCTTTTGTCTGACTGTTCTGCGAGCATATGCAATCTCGATGTAGGCACCAGCCCATCAAGTACAGAAAGAATTAATAAAAATAAATTAAAAACCTATCAGTGGAATGTTAACTCATTGACATACGCACGATTTTTGAGTGCCTGGGATCACTCCATTTTTTGCAACGTCGGGACCTTGACACGACATCGTGTCACACGGTCCCACACTGCCTAAAAGGTGTGACATGTCGTCAACGTGTTAACGTTCAGGAAAAGTAGCTTTTCTAATTTTTGATATTAGCGTTTTTCTGAAGTGTTTAAAAAACGTCCAGCCGCCGAAAACATTATCTCCCTCTCGACTGTTCCAGGTGACGAGCAAAAGTATTCAAAAGAGCAAAAGCAAAAGATATGCAACGCGAGGTGGGGACAATCATATCTTGCAAGAAGATTAGACGAGTATCTTCGAGGATTCGTTGACGTGCTGAGGGCTCAAGGAAAAAATTCTACTTCCAAAATGCATTAAAGGATTGTGATAAAGGACGGCGTTACTCAATCCCTTTTGTGGAATGTGCCTCACATTCTACTTCTACGGGATATTGTGGAGACGATCTGAAAGCGTTTTTTTTTTGCGATACAATTGCTTGCGGTGGAGAAGTCAGCGCTATATCCTTTCCAGACATGTCTGGTACTAGTTCATCAATCCGAGAGGGATCGAAGGCCTGATTGGCCTGAACGAAAAATCCCAAAAAAGCTCCAGAAGCCTGGTATAGGGTTACGCGACAGCCGGCACCTTCTCCGAATGCGCAAGACGCGCCCCCAAAACGCATTATTTCCAAAAATTCAAAACAAATCCATAAAAACATTAAATATTCATGCTGATTTCAACAGATTTTTCAGGGACAGTGCTAATCGCGAGAGTGAGACCTGCAGCATCAGAGAACACTAAGGATACATGATTAAGCCAGATTTTAACGAAAATGCCGTTAATTCGTTAAATTCGTTAAATCGTTAACCGTTAAATGTGCACCCCTGCTACCGACCACAGAACTCGGACAAGGATTATGCGCGTCACTTCCGGGTAGTGTCGTCCTAGCCTTTAAACTGATTCTGTTGCGGCTCTTGATCATGGGGAGTTAGCTTTGTGCCTTCGTTACTTAGAAGGCTGTTCAATAAGAACTGCACAGCGAGGAGCCATGATGCAGCCATGGAAACTTCTGCGCAAGAATACGGAGCGGGTGGCAAAGCAGAAACTTCTTAGGACAGAAATGACAATCAGGGACTGGTTGGCTGTCAACACTACGTCTCGATGTACTTCTAACCAGCTAACTAGCTTGGGGCGACCTTCCCAATGGCTATAGCATACATGTTCGGGAAGCAGTTACAGTCTAGCTGTGATTTAGAAACGACTTTCGAAGAAGTAGGAAGCAAGAATAGATGAAATCGTACTGTACTGCTGCTGTTAAAGACAAATGCTGAAGTGAATTTGAAGATAGTTTACCACTGCTCGACTTCGCTTGATCAGCGACAGAACGACGAGACTTTCGAAGAGTGACAGCGCGGTGAAGGCCTTCATCGCAGCGAACCACACATCCATGGACGTCAGGTAGGATGTGCGAATCTCCTTGTCACCCTTCTCCATCTGCACAAGTGTCAGCAAGACCTGGGTGAAGCTCTAGTTTACTCACAGTCCACAAACGAGGCCACCCTGAATATGAGCTGTTACCGTAATGGGAGTGATAATGCGGACGTCCTCGTAGTTGTACGGCACGTAAGGTGCTACCCATGCGAACATCATCGCCAACGTGCTCGGAATGTACTTCTCGACCACGAATCGCCCGCCGTCGCGTTCCAGATCGAAGACCAGGCGAAGACACGATGAGCGAACTAGGACACGCCAGCTACATTAGCGACACCTAATGGAAAGAAAGGGCTTCGCTAGAGAAAAGTCATTCCGGTCTAGGTGCTTATCACCAGCCGCAGCCGAGGGTGCTCTTGTGCTATTCACAAAAATCTGTGACCTGCCACTGACTATGGTAGATTGACAGGGGAAATGAAGCTATAGTGGATTCTGTTATGGCAGTAACTTAAAATGCTGTCTCAATGCCCCAGCCTTAAATTTAGTCGCAAGATTATTATATGACGGGAGGATCTATCCGCAACGGCAACTAATGGCATTCGAATTCCTATTGAAGAAATCGTTTACTCACTCAATTTTCCTTCTACTTGGCATTCCTCCGTTCGAATTCGCTGAATATGTAACTCAGGAAGGGCGATCTCTGACTGAAATGCTACTGGATCTGAGCTCCAGATAAAGCGCACGAATGAGGACGGATAGGCAACTGTAAAATGTAGTCTTAAATTCAACAGTGGAACAGAAAAAACGAACAGAATTGTAGGGTACGGGATTTGTAACAGAGTAAGATGCTCTCCAATGATTTTTTTTTATCAAGTTGAATCAAAACTAATCTCGGATTTCACGCTCGGCATAACTCTCACAAACTTAAGCTAAACTCATCTACCTGAGAACTCGATTGTTAATTAATACGAGCTATTTTCACGTCAAATAAGATACCTTTCAAATTACAAAGGGCACTTGTCAAATAGAATTGGACAGTCTTCTAAACGAGCTTGACGCCTTTGAATTGAAGCTGAACGTCCTCCAAATCGAAAAGAGCTTCTCCCAAATTAAACTACAGAGCTTACGAAAATGTTAGAAAAACTTTTCGCGCAATAAAAGTTTATACTAAACCCTTGAAGTTTATACTAAACCCTTGACCTGCCTTGAAATTTTAAAAATCAAGTGCCCTGATAAGTGGCATACTGTTCAAATTTTTTCTATAAATATTATTTTTCAAAGATAGATTTAAAACCTATTCTAAAGTACAGAGAAGCTGTGATCTCGGCATGTGAAAGAAGATATCGCGCCGTGCACTTTCGCAGCTGGTTGCGATTTTAATTTGATTGAGAGCGTAAGTGCAACTTAATTCAAACAGGGAAGTGAAGATATGTGCTTTTTTACAGTTATTTCTAATGTGGATTTGACAAGTGTGTAATTCCACTAAGGACAGATGTTTTTGCTATTGATCAATTAAAAATCAAAACGTCATAGACAAATGCATGCCGCAATCCCTTATTGTAGCACTAAGAAATTCGTGCTTTCTGCACATCAAAACAATCTTTAAGTCACTGTTTTTCATAAAAACAAAAATTTTGTAAAATTTCAGTGAGTTGGCTTATTGGGGCTGGTGAGTTTGAAAATTTCGGAGAAGGCTATACTAAGCCAGTCCAATTCAATTTTTAAAAAACGCAACATGCACCACAACATATATTTATTTATTTATTAGGTTGTAACGAATTAAATGGCGCGAGCCAGTGCCAGTTAATTCGTTACAACCTAATAATTGTAATGGTGCATATTTCGATCAACAAAATTGCCTCCAAGCAAAGTTATGATCTGTTAAAATGCTCTGTCGAAATCGGTCATTTCCTATGCAACGACCTATTAATTAAACCATGATTGAGCTGCCCTTAATAACGCTTTAATTACGCAGTTTTGAACATGCGATGTGTTCCCTGAAGAATTCCCGCCTGGTGTCACCAAACCACATCGCATCACAAGCCACAGTAGTGAGATGTTCGAGGCTTCACGTCGATATCATTGTGACAGGAGTTAGATTAAGAATCTTGCTCTTAACTATACTGACGATCTTGGTCTACCGTTTGTTATTTGTTACAGATATAGACAAACAATGAAGCAAGACGCGACACTTTGCAAGTCGATTTGTTGAAGAAACACTATACATAAACACGATATAGTGAGGGAGATCTTAGAAGGATTCCTCCATTTATGGTCTACTTCCTAATAATCACTTCCGAACCAATACAACGACCTACTTGAGCTAATACGAAGGTCGCATGCCTGACGGTCGTGGGGGTAAAGGCAGAAGAGCATGAAGCAGTTGCACACCGAAGTGACCCTGTTGATGAACAATTTGTTGGGATATTAAGCAAATCTGGAATAAGCAGAACTACCTAACGGTGTACTTGACGAGCCCATCGGGGAATACTCTCATACGGAAGTTCGGAAACGAGACCACGTGAAACTGTGATGACTTCGAGTTCACGAAGTACGGATCCGGTTTCCAAATCAGATCCAGGACTTGCTTCTCCCGAATTCGGATTGGCTTCGTGTAGTTGTTCACGAGTCTATAAAAGAAATACCATGATGGATAATTAAGCAAGCAAGGGATTTCTAACGGTTCATATGAAACCTGACCGCACCTCAAGTCGTACCAGCTGAGCTCCATCTCGACGTCAATCGAGTACTCCATCAGTTCGCTGTCGAAGTTCGCCAAGTACAGTATGTTCATCTGCACGGAGACGATCACAGGAATATCTGCAACGAAGGGATCCAACCTGTACGCCATAGCGCCACTCCCTTTGGTTCTTGTTCACCTGCGAAGGCTGTTGGTACAGTGTTGTTGTCGTACTGCACGCTTGTTAGAACCGGCAGTATGTAGCTGCTACCGTAGTCCCTGAAGACCTTTGGTTTCTATCAAGAATCATCCATTCCCACATTTATCGATTATTTATCGTTTATATATCTCTTTCCCAAAAAATGATTTTACCACATCTTCACCTCGAAGTGGACAATTTTCAAGCAAACTGTGCTCCTTCAAACTTGAAAAAGATTGACCAATTAAAAAAAACTTTATATATCCATTATTTATCATTTATGACACTCTCATCATTTATAACACTGAACACTTTCTTAAAAGGTGCAAGTGAGTTCTTAGTCTAAAAAAAAAATCACTACGAATTTCTCTGAAAATTTTTATGCATTCTGCTCAGAAAGCCGAAACATCACTCTGAGAGATCTTATAACTGTAAAAATTTCGGTGGAGTTATGTTAAATTGCAGCTAAGTAGCGTTTTTCGTGTATTATAAGCGGCGATCGCGCCACGCACTCGTCTCGCATATCCCAGCACGATAGTCACTTCCTTAATGGGAAGAATTGTGTTTTGGGAGACTTCTCGCTAGTCGTCGGAAAACACAACCGAAGCAAATGCCGGAAGCATGCATATCTCCTCTGTGCAGCTTCAACTGAGGGGCACTTACAGTTTTCATCAGATAAACGGAGTGATATGCTGGATGAGTGCATGGCGCAATCTCTTCCTACTATATACTTTAAAGTTTCTGACTTTCTGCAACTGAAAATATGCTTAACATTTTTTGTGGCTGAAATAATAGGGATAAAGGATGAGAGGAAAAGGACGGCGTTACTCAATCTCTTTTAGGATGCGCCATGCATTCTACTTCTACGCGATGCAGCGGAGGCGATTTGATTGGGTATTTGGCCTGTGCAGTGACTTGTGGTGGCCAGCCGATGAACAAGTCGGGCCTTTACCCTTCCTGGGTAGTCTAGTACCAATTCACTTACCCCAAGGGATGGAGGGCTCGGTTGGGTGGGAGGGAAGTTCGAACCAGAAACCTGGTATCGGGTACATGCCACAGCCGGCACCTCCTACGACTGCGCAACACGCGCTCAAAATGATAAGACCATCAGATCAGCTTTATTGAAGATCAAGCAATGTATCCACTTTTTTTGTCGAATGTTGATTTTGAATTTTGAGAGTGGATATTAGTAAATTTTTAAATCGGATGTTACTTTTGATCTTCTTAGGGAGTGTGTAGTTTAATAGTTTTGGACTAGTTTTTTTCAATGTTGCTGCTGCAGGTCTTCCGACAAGAAAACTGACTCACCTGTGCCCACTTCCTTTCGATTCCTCCAGATGCGAGCTGTTCCTAAGCTTGTCCTTCAGCTCTTCGATGTTTTTCCCCTAAAACGGTGTCAAGTTCATAACTGCCTTCGTCCACCTCTTCAATACGACGATGCGCTTTACAGTTACCTCTTCTAACGGCGCTCTGATCATGAGCTCCCTCTCCAGAAGCACCGTATCGAAGCGACCGTGTACGATGTCGGGATGGGGAAGCGGTGGTGGTGGTCGGAAGATCATCTCCTCTGTAGGTGATCTTTACAATGAAGCTCTTCTCCTTCATTTCTTTTCTGTTCAATCGTACCGCGCACTTCAAACATCGGTCCGACACGACCAGATGTGTCCAGCATCTCGGCCAGCATCACCAGCTGAGGCGTAGTAGGCGTTACGACTCCAGATGCCGACTCTTCGTCGCTATCGCCGTCTTCGTCATCAACGCTTCCGTACGACGATGATTCAATTGCTGCTGCCGGTGGTCGTTCTTTTGTGTTCGGTACGACCAGCTCCACTGAATCGAAGCCATTCTCGCTCTTTGCACCAGAAAGCTGTCCTTGGACCACGTTCTTCTCTACGCTTCTCTGTAATGAATAGGTGGGCAATGTTCCATGAGTGTAGCATTTCCAATGAGTATTTGTGTATATCCTAGTCGGGAGGGGGAATCGTTACAGTGACCGTTTCGCCCAGCATTCCACGAGAAGACACCACAGTATCTAAGCTTACATAAGAACCATGTTATCATTTTTAATAGCTTAACACTGGACAGATTTAGGAGAAGGGATGGCAGACAAAACACCGAATGCCCCCTACGACTAGGATGGATCCGAACATTTGAGTTCAAGCGCAAGGTGTGAGATTAATTTATGGGTTCTGGCTAGACACCCCTCACTGTCAAATCCTTAGAAGGCGTGTTTTGCTTTGAGAATGGTTTGTCATCGAAGTCATATGTGTGTTACCCACCTAGAAGAGCACGAAGTCGACGAAGTTACCTATTCAAACGTGAAAAAATTATCTGTTCATGTGATTTGTTTGCTAGGCTAAATCAATTTTTAAGATTAAAAAATGTTAAAGCAGAGCTGAACAATATATACATATATTGTTGGCCGGAGCAGCACGTCGGACAGTGTGAACCGGATAAATTTATTTTCATTAAAGAACTTTGAGTGTAAAAGAAAGTAACATCTTACCTCTTCTGGAACAATCTCCTCTAGCGAAGCATCCTTTTTCGTGTATACGATTGTTTGCACAGCCCTCACTCTTAGCGTCATCGGAAACGCCTGAAGAAATCGGTAATGGTCCCGGTTGAGTAGGCTCAGATGCTCAGAATACCTGTGATGACAGAGTCTTTGCTGTCTGTAGCGTGTCTTCCAACCATGTGTTTGATGTAGCTGTGAAAGGATAAGTATAGACAACTAATAATGGTAACAATCATTACCTTGTACGAGATGCGCCATACATTTTACTTCCACCGCATTTGCGAAAGGGAGCTGAATCCAAACTCTGCATCAACTCGCAACCACGACACACAGCACTCATGTCCCTTATGACTAGTCCCTTCACATTGTTCGCAGACTCTCCCATTCTTTGTAAATGATGAGGTACATTGAGTGCAGCAAACGGATGCAAAACTCTATCACAAAACCGGGTTGAACTACTGAAACATCATCCTTTTCGGAGTGATATGTGCCATTTTTACTTCATACTGGACACTTTTTGTTTTGAGTCGGTATATTTTTAAAATCAATATGGACACTTTGCAAATCAACTGAGCAAACTAAAAGCATAAATAAATGATAAATGATAAAGGACGGCGTTACTCAATCCCTTCAAGGATGCGCCATCGCATTCTACTTCTACGGGATGTCGTGGAGGAGATGTGAATGCGTATTTGGCCATACAATGACTTGCGGTGGCCAGCCGATTAACAAGTCAGCGCTTCATCCTTCCCAGACAAGTCTGGTACCAATTCACCGACCCCGGAGGGATGGAAGATTTGGTTGGGCTGGGCGGGAAATCCGAACTTGGAACCTGGTATCGGATGCACGCGACAGTCGCGCCTCCTCCGACTGCGCTACACGCGCCCTTAAAAGCATAAATAGATGTGACTAAATAAAGCCGAAATTATTTAGGCTGAAAAGGATAAGGAACGGCTTAATCCCTTTTGTGATGCGCCACGCATTCTACTTCTGCGGGATGTCGTTGAGGCGATTTGTGCGCGTATTTGGCCATACAATGACTTGCGGTGGCCATTGATGAATAAGTTTGCGCTTATCCTTCCCAGACAAGTCTGGTATCATCAAACCCGGACGGATGAAAGGTTTGATTGGCCTGGGCGGGAATATAGAACCATGAACCTGATAGACGAAACGGCCGCTTCCTCCTCCGACTGCGCTACACGCGCCCTTCCAGTGAATATACTACATGTTCTAAATTTTGTTAAAGTTCTATTTCTAAAGGGAAAATAATGAAATAAACTTTGTTTTGAAACGCAGGAAAACAGCAATCGTTTAAGCTTAAAAAACAGATTGCGCTTGTATTCTACTAGATTGACACAACATTTGCTTGATTAATGGCAAAAGATTTTCTTTTCGTGGAGTATCACATACGTAAACGGTGCAACAAAAACAGTAATAAAACACATATCCTGACATCCCTGTTCCAAATAAGCAGCATTTACACTGTCAGTCAAATAACCGAGAAAAAACGAACTGGCACACTGTTACGTTAAGCAAGAGACTCTCCAAAAAGGTTAGAAAAAAAATTTGCTCAAAGAAAGTTTTGAACGACTTGCTTTGAAGTTTAAACATTAGTGAACACATTGTTTGTATTATTTATTTGTATTTTTTATTTTTTAAGAAAAATAAAAGTCTAAAGCTTCTTTTAAAAACTAAGACGACATTTTTTTGTTGAAAGGAGAGATTGCGCCACCTTCGTCCAAGACGTCTCGATTTTTATTCGATGGATAGCGAAATTTCGGTTTGCGTGCAGTTTCACACCTGTAAACGATACATCAAAATTATCTTAAAAACACACACATTCTCACTTTGACACTTTATGTAAACAGTCTTTACACTCCCAATCAAATATAAGTCGAAACGAGCTAATCGAGAGCATAGCGCGATCTCTTTTTTTAATGCATTTGCATTCAATGATATTGCTCATGTTGCGCTTCAAAACAAATTTTTATTTCATTTTTTCGCAAAGATAGGTTACAGTCATTCATGCGGCCAAACTAAAAAATTCGAAAGGAATTCACACCAAATTTTTCTTGAGCAAAACATTATTCTAACCATCTTGGAGAGTCTGTGGTTTAGCCTGTAAGAAACTCTTTTTAATTTGTAAGACGCTCACTTTGATTTCAGAAGCATGAAGTTTGTTTCCTAGGGTGCCCAATTTGACGTCAAAATGGTGTATACCGATAGCAGAGCTTCAAATGACATCTACGCTAGCAATCAAGTAAACGTCACGATGTACTGGAGTACATAATAAATGGTGTAATCCTGTCATCTGACACGCTTAAAGATTTTCTTCTTCTTACTCCGCAACAATAAAGGAAAGAATAAGAATTTAATGGTCATTCAAACAGCTTAAACATTGTTTAGGACCCCCTACAATGGCGTGAGATGGCCAATCTGCAGCAGCGAGCGCGATGATCAGCTGCTTCTGCCGATTGCGCAATTCTACATTCCAGCAGAAATTCAACATATGGATGAGTCGTTCTACTGTTGACCAAGATTGTCATCAACTTTAACTCGGATAGTCCTTTAGACCGGAGCCCATTCACTAACGATTTCTTCTAGCTACAGTGTCTGATGGTCTATCATCATCCACCTCGAAGTTTAGTTGCATCTCGGATATCGGATCCTGCCTCGATTTTCCTTAAAAAGAATATTCTGTAGGAAAAAATGGTGTTTGTGGAAACAATTCCACAAGTGTCTCCGACTTTTCTATCTCCGACTGTCTCCGACTCGACTCTCGAACGACCCTGAAACGTCAACCGTAATAACGTCGATGACAATCTTCCCCAACAACTGAACGATCTCATCTACAGGGTGTCCCAAAATTACGTTCCCACATGTTTGACCTGTTATTTTTGTTGAGCTACGCGTCAAGCATGTACTTGTCTTGGCTTCGCGCGCTAAGTATGTTCACCCAGATCTCAAATGCTAAATACCCAGTTGTAATATTGACTGGTTACAAAATGGCACCTTCTCATCCTCTGAGGGCTCCCGTCATTGCAGTGCTTATCAAAGGAGCACCGGTGAGCAGCATTTGCAGAACTTGGAAGATGTTTTGGAAAAGGCTTTGGTCCGCTGGAGCAGCACGATCTTCACGGACAAGCCGTTGATCCTACAGCAGGATTCGGCGCCTGCTCACAATTGGAAGATCGCGCAGGAGTGTGCCGCGACATGCTTCTTGACTTTGTCAGTACAGAAGTATGGGCTACGTGTAGCCCGACCTCAACCATATGGACCACTTTATTTGGTCCTATTTGGAGATCGAGGACTCCTCTCAAAGACGCCACTCAGTCGACTCGCTGAAAGAAGGCCCTCTGAAGGCGTGGGCAGAAATGTTAATGGAATACGTGGGTGCTATTCTGTAAACCTTCCACGTCGTCTGGAGGCCAGTGTCCGTGCTAGAGGAAGCCGCTTTTTTGATCTCATTACGTGATTGTGTTTGTAAATATTCTGGTTAGGGTATGCTAAAATTTCATGTTCCAATCTCTTTTTCATTCGCTTTTATAACGGTGAATATTGGGAACGTCATTTGGGGAATTTCATCCGTTTTTATAACGGTGGATATTGGAAAAGTCATTTAGGGATACCACGCATAGATTGCCTACGTTATTCCAAGGTTTATTAAAAGTTCAATCCTTCCCTGTCTCAGTTATTCGTCCAACCAGAACACGCTCTGTAGGCGGTTTTCAACAGGTTCCGTTTTGACGAAGCACTGACACTCCTTTGCCAGAAAGGCGGGGCCTTTTCTAATTCTCAGCACGGAACGGTTGCCTACGTAGGAGAAGGACAACGAAAACACGGCGCTCATCTTCTTCGTCTCAGAAACAACACCCATTCGATCATCATCGGCCAATGAACATACCTGTACTGTGACCAGCCGCTGTACAAGCGTCGGTGAGAAGACTGGCAGCAAGTAGTATGGGTAGCATGGTCTCAAATAATTCCTGGGTCACTTTTTTGCACGTTCCATGCCTGAAAATGGAAATATGTAGTGTGACAGCATTCTAGGATGTCCTTCCTGTTGAGCTATTTAGCAAATCACACGACAGGGCTGACCGTAAGTTTTATACCGTTTTCACGTCGAATAGGTCACTTTTCACGTCAAATTAGACACTCTTCTAAGCTATAATAGCCTAGGACTTTTGAAATCAAAGCGAACTCTTCCAAATCAAAATTAGCTTTTTCTACATTAAACTAGAAACTTGCAAAAAATGTTAGAATAATTTTTTATAGAAGGAAAAATTTAGTATTTTTTATTTATTTATTTATTGCCATTTCGAAAGAAAAAACTTTCAGTATAACTTTCAAGTTTTAATTTATTTCCAATAAGAAAACATATCGTTTATTCTTATAAAAATTTTATTTTTGAATGATGTAATACTTGTTTTAAAGAGCTGGTAGGCGGCCATTTTTTATTGCTAAAACAGGGATTGCTGCATGCCCCGTCCGATGCTTCTCGATTTTTATTCGAATGGTAGCAAAATTTCTGTTTGCATGCAGTCTTACACCTGCACACAGATAAAAAACGCGCATATCCTAACTTTATTGCTGCATGTAAGCACCATTTACACTACCAATCAAATAAATATTGCGGCTTACTTTCGAATGCATGGCGTGATCCAGACTTTCAATGCACTACATGTTGCTGCTTTGCTGTACTTTAAAACAAAATTTAACTTATTATTTTCCTAAAAATAAAATTTTCATTAAATTATTACACTTTCGGACTGGTGAATCAAAAAATTTCAAAGAAAGTTATATCAAATTTTCTTTGAACAAAAATTACTCTAACCAGTAAGTCTGCAGTTTAACCTATATGAATGTCGTTTCAATTCGGAAAAGTTCACTTTGATATCAGAAGTCGCAGGCGAGCTTAGAGTTGCGTCCAATTTGACTTGAAAAATGTCCAATTTGGTTCGAAAGGTGTCGATTTCCACGTGAAAATGATATAGATGTAAGGAACGCAAAGAACTACTTTAAGACTGATTTTCTTGTAACAGAGGACTGTTATGCGAGAAGGCCAACTTCAGTTCCTGATCGATGAGCGACCATCTCGATGTTTTCCGACATAAGTCGCCACTGCTTGAACGAATGAGTCTATCTCCTGCGTTACGGTTCCACTATTTTGACTGCACTCAAGGTCTCTTCAATTCTCTGTGACCGTATCGCCATCGCAAGTAGTTTGCAGAAGTTAGATGGACGGTACAGCTGCAGTCCGAGCTTCCGCATGAAAGTCCTGCTGCCGCATTCTTCTCACTCGATCAGGAGGCATAGCGTTTTTTCGTCACACTTCGATCAATCCGAATATTGGCGGACTTTGACCTTGAAACTTTTTTGCTACAACATGGCGGTCCTTGTGTACGATTGCATATTAAACGATGCAAGTCGTTACTGTGACCTATGTATTAGGGGGGGGGGGGGGAAGCAAAAGTAATGAGACAAATTGAAAAAAGTCTTTATCTCTTTATAACTCAATTACAACTCAACGATGCTGAGGAGTGTATTTGCCACCTTGCTGCCATCGCTCAGCCAACTTCCTGATCCCATCCTTCCAGAACTGCTTGGGCCTGGTGTTGATCAACTGCTCGACATGGTTGTCAAGGACTGCTTGGGTTCTTGTGTCCCTTCCGACTAGGAAGTCCTGTAGGCTCAAGTAGTAGTGTAGTTGCATGGAAAGATGTCCAGCGAATACGGTGGGTGAGCCATGTGAACGTAGCCCAGCTGGCCAAGCTTATCCGTGCTTACTTGTTCCTGATGGGGTGCGGCGTTGTCGAGGAGGAGAACCTTCTTGAAGCGCTGCGAATGAATAAGAGCGAGTCGCTGGCCCATCTCCTCTATTTCGTTCACTATGGCCTTGGAGTTCATCGCGGTGCTCTTGGGAAACAGCCTCCGGTAAACCGATCCATGGGCGCAGACCCAAAAGCTCCAGAGATACTTCTCGCCGTGAACATCTCGCTGAACGAAGGTCGGTAACAATTCACCAGGCCTCACCCAGACTCGCTGCTTGGCAGGGTTAAGGTAGAAGACGTAGTTCTCATCTCGCGTGACTATTGAGTCCAGGCTGCTCGCGGTTGGGAATTGGGGGAGATTTGCGCGACACAGGTCGACTCGTCAGACTGGCGTTTCGTTATCCATATATTGTTATCCGTAGATTTTTCGACGGATAACGAACAACGAAATGTGGCAAGCTTGTGATTACTTGATTGATCATAAGGACAATTTTTAAAAAATCGTCTTGTATTTTTTCCACTGGCAGTCGAGATACGCTTGCAATGCCAGGTCGGTGCTTTCTCGGAGTTCTCAATGCTATAATTAGACTGAGCTATCTCATCGCTCATAGCGCGTTTTGAAATGCTGAACACTGCCTTGCTCATTCCCATTTGTGGCGTTTTCAACAGAATTCCTTCTAGCATAATGTATGATCTGGAAAAAACCAGTCGATCAGTGGAGAAGAGGGCAAACGTCCATACGAATCACCTCGTTTTCAGGATGTGCCAGATACTCCGCATCTACACGACTTTTTAGCGCTTTTTGAAACTATGTTTGGTACTAGCAATTTACAATTTTCCCTCTTCAAAGCAATAGGGAGAGTTGTATTCGACCTTAGCAAGAATTACTGTTCAATTTAATTGGAGAGTAAACAAAAAAGCGATTCTTTTTAACGACTGCTCCACACAAGCCCAGAAATTCCCGTGGGATCTATCCATAGTGATTTCATTTCAGCTGAAAAACATGAATAAAGGATATAAGACGACGGTAGTGGCAGATGCGATACGCATTCTACTCTCACGTGATGTGCCGGAGGCAATTTGAATGCATATTTGGTCAGTACAACCACTTGGTCAGCCAATGGACAATTCAGTGCATTATCCTGCCCGCACAAGCGCGGTACCATTACGTCGAGCTCGAAAGGATGGAAGGCTTGGATGACCTGGAGGGAAATCCGAATCAAGAACATTGATCGGAGAGCATGCGACAGACGGCACTTCCGACTGCACTACCACGTGGCTTGAAGAAAAACCACCAATAAGGATGTTAAAAGTGGCTTATTTGACAGGTGACCTATACACTGCTAGAATTAGCGATCTACCATTGGAGAAAGAATGGTTTAAAAGTAGTTTTAGTTTTTGTTGTTTGCTCGTTATCCGTTTTTTCGTTATCCGGCCATTTTTGGACAAAATTGTCCGTTATCCGTTATCCGGGTTTCAAAATTTTATTAGGTTGTCCCATAACTCCCCGCCGTTTTATTCAACGATTCACTGCAGATTTCGCCGGCGTTCTCTCGCATGGCGCTGCATAGCTTTCGAAAGAAAATGATTTGCTCTATCAGAACATGTATTGCATTTCTTTTTTCATCATGGATTTTCTCAATTTTTAGGTCGTTGAAGTGAAAAGTGAAAAAGTAGCCATTTGTCCACTTGTTCTCTCCGCTTAGGTTTGTAATTTTTTGTGCAGTTTTTTATAGCATTTGAAAGACAATGTTCTGTACTATAAGAATATGTGTTAGTGCTATTTGCTCATTTGTCCTTTATTGATTTTTAGGTCATCAAATTGGGACGTCCGAAGGAGGGTGGTTTTTTGCCGACAGCTCCTGCTCTGTGGTTGGACTTTTTGGGTTGGTGTTATATGTCATTCGAAAGAGAATGTCTTGCTCTATCAGAATATGTGTCGCGTTTATGGATTTCTATTGAATATCAACAAAATGCCAAAAAGAGAGAAATCGTCTTCACCAACAACTCTTCTCCTTCTTCAGTTATTGATATTCGACAGAAATCAGCGTGAGCCAATAAACGCGACACAAATTCTTACTGAGCAAGACATCCTCTTCCGAACGACATATAATACCAAGCAAAAAAGTCCAACCACAGAACCGGAGTTTTGGTAAAAATTCGGACGGAGAAGTCGGAATTCCCAATTTGATACCCTAAAAATCAGTAACGGGCAAGTGAGAAAATAGGACCAACACATATTCTTGTAGTACAGAACATTGTCTTCCAAGTGCTGTAAAAAAACTGCGCAAAAATTACAAACCTAAGCGGAGAAAACAAGTGCGCAAATGGCTACTTTTTCACTTTTTCACTTTTCACTTCAACGACCGGAAAAATTGACAAAATCCATGGTGAAAAAAAGAAATGCAATACATGTTCTGATAGAGCAAATCATTCTCTTTCGAAAGCTATGCAGCGCTATGCAAGAGACCGCAGGCGAAATCTGCAGTGAATCGTTGAAAAAAAAAAACGGGGGGGGGGGGGACTTATGGGTCAACCTAATATTATCCGCTCCTCCCTGGTACACGTCCCCTCTGGAAGTAATGCTCGTTCATTACGGTCTGATTGGTCTGCTCTCTCCTCCATTGGGCAATATTAACTCTTTGCACCATTATAATATTTTCTTATATGTTGTCTTCATCTGATTCTAAGAAGAACGGGCAAAAAATCTTTGCCTTTAGTCGCTTCCTTTAACGAAGTTTCGACGCGTCGAAATGCTTTCATAACGACTCTAAACCTGTTCTCTTCAGACGTTTCGGAGACTTCTATAGATCCTGGAACGATGTGCCTGAAATCGACTCGTTTTGACGGTCGACGACCATCGCGCAGGGTTTCCCTATTCACTGTCCAAACTCGCTGTGAGACCATCCGAAAGTGTCGACATGGCTACGTAGTCTGGTGTAAAGATCCAGTTCTCTGTTATGCTGGTATATGCGCCATTTTCACTTTAAACGGAACACTTTTGAGCAAAAATAACATACCTGAACTCAAACTGGAACTTTATAGCGAGAACAAGAATTGTACGTTTGAAAATGAACATTTATGTGGAAAAAACTCTTACCCAGCGCATCCTAGGAAGGAATATGTGCAGTTTTTGAATGACCGTAGAATTTTTATTGTTTTGTCAAGACAATGTCTCCTAGGCGCTTCTTAAAGTTCCACATAACACGAATTGTTTGTGTGAAGAGGCTGTGCCGTATACTCGTCCAGAGCACAGCAATATTCATTTGATTGTGAGTGTAAATGCAGTTTGTCCGAAGCTATGCAGTGGAAAATGATGGTGTATTTTTTCCGCTGCTATCGCTTTTGCAGTTTTCTAATTTATAGGCATAGCAGCTACACTATAGTTCCAGTAAACAATGCAATGCATTGGATGAGTCCGCATGGCTCAATCTCGCCCTACAACACAAAAATACTGATAAAATACTCAAATGATAAGAATTTAATGTTCTCTTAAAGAGTATAGTTATCTTTCCTTCAAGACACTGCAGGGGTGGATTTTCTGCGAGCTCTGGATTCATCTGACTTGGTTTGGTTTGCCCACGCTATCTTTAAAGATGTCCGGGTTAATATTAAAAATGTCCATTGTGAAGGAAAAATGGTATACAAGAAAGCTAATGCGTGTCTGTCCTTCATTCCGTTCGCTCAATGGTTAACGAAGATTTCAAAACTTTGTTGAAACTATCGATCTCCGCTCAGGACTAACAGCTTGAGGTACGCGTCACGCGAATATGCATGCCGATGCACCGGTTCCGCAACAGGTATACAGTATCGATCGGTCGTCCATCACCAATTGATTTTTGTCTCGAGTTGTGCTTTAATACGTAAACATGAAGGTTTTGAACGGGTACGCAACTGCCCAAGAATATCGATTGGTCTTCTATTATCCATCGATTTGATCGATTTGAGCCTTGATTGATTGATGGATCACAGAACAATATCGATCGGTTTACATGGAGTTCTTGGGTAAAAGTCCATAAAGAGCCTAAGTCTGGTAACTCCATAGGCGCAGTATTATAGCTCAGAGCTCCACGACCTGCCAAATAATATAAGCTGGGTCAGCTCTCAGGTCTCTTATAATTTCCTCCTTGGCTCGTTCAGTTATTTCGTCTGACAAAAGGAAGGAGCTCACCCAGTTTTGTTCTTAATGAGCTTTAGGATTCGCCCGCTAACGTTTTTAAGACCAAAATCTGATTTATAGTTATGTTGTTTATTACGAATGCATTAGGTTAACTCATTTCCTATGGAAGCGGCATCGAAGAGCATGACATGTCTGCGGGTCTCCTAGTATTAGGTTGGAAAAAAGTCTTTTCATTCCTTTTTTCAAAGATTTATTACTTCACAACAACAAAGTCAAATCAACTGAGATAAACTCTATTTTGTTCCACTATACTTCTCCAAAGACCTGGTAATTTTCCAATTCCTCTCGCTTAAAAGACTGCAGTTCTGGAGGCGAACCATTGCAGAATCCAATTTTTGAGGTCTTCATCCGCTTCAAAATATTGCTTTCCAATTTCTTGCTTGAGAGCACGGAAGAAATGGTAGTGGGTAGGGGCGAGGTCAGGGCTATACGGTGGATGTGGCATTACCTCCCAGCCTAGCTCCCTTATTATTTCTCTTGTGAGTCTTGCAACATGTAGTTTTGCATCGTCATGCAGGA
Source organism: Heligmosomoides polygyrus bakeri (assembly GCA_947359475.1). Lineage (NCBI taxonomy): Eukaryota > Metazoa > Nematoda > Chromadorea > Rhabditida > Heligmosomidae > Heligmosomoides > Heligmosomoides polygyrus. The sequence goes on from OX375865.1 coordinate 420,794, forward strand.
TCATCACCTTTGACTTCTCCGGCCTGTTTCTTGAAGACTTGCGACGACTTTGTGGAGTTGACCACAGTATGTGACAGCAGTAAGTGTCTCTCCACTTCTGGGAGTTTCCCAGCAAATCACTCCTCTGACATCCCACCAAACACTCAAGAGAATCTTCCTTTCGTGAACATTGGGCTTGAGATCAGGCTCAAGGTTCTCTCCTTCTTGTACCCATTGTCTTTTTCTTCGGAAGTTGGCATGCAGAACCCAGGACTCATCGCCTGTCATAATCCGCGGCAGAAACAATTTTCTCTCTATCTGGACAGAAGAGAACCAACGATGGAGAGCCATTGACCTTTCTAAGTGTCTGAGAGGGCATGTGCAATCCAAGCTCCAAATTTCCATGCAAAGCCAAGATTCTTCAAATGGATTCCTACTATCCTGTTAGACACTTCGAGCCTCTCTGCCAGTTGGTGTGTCGTCTGCCTACTATGGTTGCGAAGAAAATAGAGTAGTTCAATGTCGCCCAATTCAGTTGGCCTTCCCGACCTTGCTTTGTCCTCGAGTGATTAATCTCCCTTTAAAAACTTTCCGAACCACCCATAACAGGCGCGATGAGTAGTAGATCCAAAGCAATATGTATCTTTGGTCGACTGCTTGACGTGCTGTAGATCCTTTAATGAATTCATGAAGAATGCCGTGCCGAAAATGGCCACAAGGTAGATCTGGCATTGACTCCGGATGATATGATAGATAACGAAGTGTAAGAAAGGTCTCTTGACCTATGTCTGCGTGCAAACGGTAGACAAGTGTGATAGGATTACGAAATCAGCTATCAATACTGGCTAGTGCTTTTACGAGGAGAACGGTAAAAAACTTTTCGAAGTGTGAAGAGACTTTTTTTTCCAACCTAATATGATCGGAATTGAGACCGGACTCATAGGTGCTTCCTTCTTCTAGGTTGCTTGAAAGTGAGCTCCTCATACGCTAGGAACTCCGCCATAACTATTGCCCGACTTCTGCACTGTTCTACTACAATGAAGTTATTTTCTCAAAACATGAGTTTAAATTGACCTGTTATATTATTATTCATATCACTTTACCATTATTTATTTATTTATTTATCTATTTATTTATTCGGGCTACTTGAACTTGGGTTTCTGATTGACTGCAAAGCACTGGGTAAGATAAGAATGAACGATAAAGGACGACTTTTTACGATCCCTTTTGGGATGCGCCACGCACTCTACTTCTACAGGATGTCGTGGAGGCGATTTGAATGCGTATTTGGCCTATATAATGACTTGCGGTGGCCAGCCGATGAACAAGTCAATGCTCTATCCTTTTCGGACATGTTTGGCACCAATTCACTGACCCCGGAGGGATGGAAGGCTTGGTTGGCCTGGGCGGGAAAGAAATCCAAACCAGGACTATGGGCGCAGGCGTCGTGTGCAGGCGATGGTCAGTACTTACAGGGGAGAAAAGAATTCAAAAAAAAAAACAGTGAGGGCTCGAGATCTAGCTTCAGGACGAGGCAGGCACAATTTCGCATTATGGCTGCTGGTGTACGAGGTTTTCATCTTAAGGAGTTTACAGGGTCCGGAGTTAGGTGTTAAATGCAAAAGCTTATCAGTGGGGCAGACGTCTAGAACTTTACGGCGAGATTCCAGAGACGGAAGATTAAGGTATTTGTTTCCAGTTGACGTTCTTGGTACTCGAGCATATAGAAATCTGCCTGTTCGAAGAAGAGCCTTGCGAATGAAGTTATTTTTCACCTCTTTTATGGCAAAGATGCTTTTCCTTTTATGTTTTTTTTTGTTTTTTTCTTTTCATGTTGAATTGAACACTATTCGAATCAAACGCTCTTCCAAGCTAGCCTAAGAAATTTGAAATCAGAGCGCACTCTTCCAAATCGAAATGGGCTTCTTCTACAACAAACTAGAGACTCTCCAAAAAGATTAGAATAATTTTTGTCCAAGGAAAACTTGAGTTTAACTTTCTTTGAAATTTTTTATTCACTGACCAAATAAGTGAGCACTTTGTTTGAAGTTTTACCGTATTCTTTTTTTTGGAAAACAATGGTTTATAGCGTGTTTTAAAGAGCAGGGGAGCGGTATTTTTTAGGGTTAAATAAAGAGATTGCGCTATGCACTCTTCCATGGTGTCGCGATTCTTATTCGATTGATAGCAAAATTGATGTTTTCATGGAGTTTCGCATGTGTAAACGATACAACAAAAACAACTGCAAAAGCCACACATGTGCTCATTTTGAAGCAGCTTTTACACTATCAATCAAGTAAAAATAGCACTTTTTTCTTGACGCAACTTAGCCTTTTAATGCGCTACATAATTTATTGCTGCATTGTTGTGCTTTAAAACTAAATTTTATTTGTTTTATTTATCTATTTATTTATTTACGCTATAAATGACGTGCCATACTCATTAGAACATGGTTTAGAACAGAAGTCAAGCAAATCAGAAAAAAAAACTGAAAAAACAAACAAAACAGAAACAGCATCAGAATAAAGTATTATCAGACAGCGGCGACACCCATTGATAACTAATTATAGGAAAAAATCAAAACACCAAACTATTGCGTTGCGGAGCGGCATGCGGTTTTGATAACTAGTAAGGCATAACTTGTAGTAAATCCAGTAACGAAAGAAGGAAAGCAATACAAATGGAGTATAAGATCATCAAATACAAGTCCTCTTTATCTTGTAGGGGTAATCGTTTCCAACAAAAGCTCCGTGTCCGCATCAGCCAGCTATGAGGTCCTGCGGTAGATACCAGAGCTTCGGCACACGGGTACGCTGGCCGCCCCGTGGAACTGGTATCTAGGATAAGCAGTATTTAGCAAGTGAGGTTAAAAAGCGAATGCATCCTCGGAAAATAAAAATTTTTAAAAATTTTTACACTCATCCGGAAGTTGAATTAAACAATTTCAAAAAAGTTATCCAAGTTTTCACTGAGCAGAAAATTATTTTTACCATATTGGAGAGTCTGTACCTTAACTGTGAGAAGTTCGTTTTGATTTGGAAGACGGTCAGTTTGCTTTCAAAATTCTTAGACTAGCTTAGAAGAGTGTCCAATTCGACATGAAAATGGTGGCGAAAAAACAGAAATACTAAGCTCAGCAAGCGGCCGTAGATAAGTTTTATATACCTTTAAAAGAATTGAGTTTTTCTACTTTCAAAACCCTGGGATATTTGATATTAAAAAGGTTACATAGCTAAGTGACACATTGTACGAATGTGCTCTCCAAAATCAAGATTCTTGTCATAATAATAGCCCATGTCTTAAACCTTGTTTTCTTCCAGTTGTTCACAGCGTCAGGAGAATGAAGGTGTTAATTAAATACATGCGAATAGAATGAATTCATTCTCCTATTGTATTCAAACCGCCGAAAGGGAGAAGCGCTGAGGCATGTGGTGTTCCAAGAAGGCAAAATATGCGAACAGACGAAGCAGCGAATTCAGGGTACTTGTGAGATGATCGCCACCTGCAGGTAGCTGAGGTGGCTGGCCGTAAATCGAAAGAACGGCGACCACAGCAGCGGAAAATTGGTGAGAACCGTGCAGAGACAGGTTCGAGACCCTTGTCCGATCGATCAATCAGCAACCTCTCCGACGTCTTCATCGCTTGGAATTACTAGTAATTCGCTCGAGAAGGTAATCGTTATGGAGCTGCACCGATCAATTTTCTCCTGAAATAGCCTCCCGGCTACTCACTGCAGAGAAAACGACTGCTATTCATGGAAAAGATTTTCTCTGCTCGGTAATGCTGTAGTCTCTCTACGGAATTGGCCTCAGACAGTCGAAGAATCGGCTAGAACCCGTAAATCGTGTCAGGTTTTCTACGCACTCGTGTCTAGAACGTTGTTCCAGTCCTTTATTAAACCTTCTGTCGCCAGCAACCGAAGGCCCCTTTAGAAATCTGAACGATTCAGGCTAAAAGCTGTACTCACACAGACGTCATTTCACTTCTCCAGTCACACGGCGAATCCTTTTCGCAAGAAAGTTCCTCTTCGTACCTCGTGTGAGTTCAGTTTCAAAGAATTTTCTCGGCCTAGAGTTTCTGTATTATATACCATTTTCACATTAAAGTGGGCATTTCACAAACCAAACTGTACTTTTTTCAAAGCAAATTGAAAAAACACGCTGCGATTTTTATCTGTTAGATAGCTGAAATACCGTTTGTGTGGAGTTCACTTTTTTATTTTACTTTGCTGTTGCAATTAGGCAGCATTTCACTATCAAATGAAAATCGTGGAGTGCGGGACGACTACATGGCGCAATCTCCTAAAACTAGCCGATTTTCTGCATTCTAGAACATTTTTTAAACAACCTTGTTCCTTCACTAAAAATAAAGAGCCAATAAAATTTCAAAGCAGTATATTCATTATTGGAGCAGGTAAACTAAAAATTAAAAAAAAAATCAAAATCGAAAATTTTCCTTGGACAAAAATATTGAAGTGAACACTTTTCAAACCAAATTGGACAATTTTCAAATCAAAATTGGACAGTCCTTTAAGCAAGCAGGTATGAGTATGAAGTCAAACTGAACATTTTCCATCAAAACGATCGCCTTCCGGATTAACCTAGAGACTGTCCGAGATGACTTCTTGTCCAAGAAAAATTTGGTTTAACTTTTTTAAATTTTTAATTTCACCTGCTCCAATAGTGTAAACTGTTTTAAATTTTACAGGCATTTTAATTTCTTTTTTGAGGAAAAGTAATGGTTTAGAACTTGTTCTAGGGTGCAGACGATTTTCATTTGTTTGATAGTGAAATGCTGCTTACTTGAAACAGCAAAGTGAAGCTATGTGTGTGTTTTTTGCAAGTTGGATCTATCCTAGTCCGGGGGGGGGCCACATAACTAAAAAATAAGCAACAAAATAAATTGAAACTTATCGAGCGGCTCCTACAGGACGAAATGGAACCTAAAAGGGACTAAGAAGCGAACGAACAAACATAAAAATAAAAAATCGCGCCAGCTTACAACCGTCTCGGCGGGCAAAGAGCGACGGAATGGAGGCATGCCGCGTGCTGACCGCCGGCTGACATGTTATAACCAGGATCTAACATGGTAAGGAGGGCACACAACTTTGCCTGCTTACAACCGCAACAAATGTGTTTTTTCGTTTTTTTTCTTTACGACTTTTCTTGTTTGGGTTTAGATGTTGTTCTGTAGGAGCCGCTCGGCAAGTCTCAAATAGATTCGTTACATATAATACTTTTTACTTATGTGGCCCCCCGGACTAGGATAGATCCTAGTCCGGGGGGGCCACATAAGTAAAAAGGACTAGGATTGTTTTGTTGTGGCGCTAAGAACTGCGTAACTCCACATAATCGATATTTTAGCTATCAATCAAATGAAAGCCGCAGCGTGCTAGATGCGTTCTCTTCTTTTAATACGCGACAAAATTGCTGTCTTTTTGCACTTTATGAAAAACCGTAAACCATTTTTTGTGAAATTTCAAGCAGTGTGTTCACTTTGAAAAAGTGAATTTAAAAACATCAAAAAAGGTGCTAAATTTTTTCTGGACAAAAGATTCCAACCGCCTTGGACAGTCTTTAGGTTGTCTCATAAGTCCCTGCCATTTTTTTCAGCGATTCATTGCGGATTTCGCTGACGGTCTCTTGCATAGTGCTATAGAGCTTTCGAAAGAGAATGATTTGCTCTATCAGAACATGTATTGCATTTCTTTTTTCATCCTGAATTTAGTCAATTTTTAGGTCGTTAGAGTAAAAAGTGGAAAGTGGCCATCTGTGGCAGTTGCTTCTCTCCGCTTAGGTTTGGAATTTTATGCGGAGTTTTTTACAGCATTTGGAAGACAATGTTCTGTACTACAAAAATACGTGTTGCTACTATTTGCTCATTTGTCCTTTATTGATTTTTAGGCCATCAAATTGGGACGATCGAAGGAGAATATGTGTTTTTACGGACAGCTCCTGCTCTGTGGTTGCACTTTTTTGCTTGGTGTTATATGCCGTTCGGGAGGGGATGTCTCGCTCAATAAGAATTTGTGTCGCGTTTATTGGCTCATGCTGATTTCTGTCTAATATCAACAACTGAGCAAGGAGAAGGAGTTGTTGGTGAAGACGATTTTTCTCTTTTTGGAATTTTGTTGTTATTCGACAGAAATCAGCATGAGCCAATAAATGCGACACGAATTCTTATAGAGCAAGACATTCGCTTTCGAACGACATATAACACCGAGCAAGAAAGTCCTGCCACAGAGCAGGAGCTGTCGGTAAAAATAATTCTTCTCCTTCAGGCATCCCAATTTGATGACCTAAAAATCAATAAAGAACGAATCAGCAAATAGGGCCAACACGTATTCTTGTGGTACAGAACATTGTCTTCCAAGTGCTATGAAAAACTGCTCAAAAATTCCAAACCTAAGCGAGAGAGGCAACTGCGCAAATGGCCACTTTTCCATTTTTCACTTTTTACATTCACGACCTAAAAATTGACAAATTTCAGAATGAAAAAAGAATTGCAATACATGTTCTGATAGAACAAATCAATTCTCTTTCGAAAGCCCTGTGGCGCTATGCAAGAGACCGCCGTAGAAATCCGCAACGAATCGTTGAAGAAAAAAACGGCGCAGACTTATGGCACAGCCTAATATAATCTGTAAGACGCTAGTTTTTATTTGGAAGAAGTTCAGTTTCATTACAAAAGCGCCGAGCTTGCTTAGAAGAGTGTCCAATTGAATGTAAAAATTGTATAGTTGTGCATCCCAGAGCCCTGCGTTGAGATTCATTTTAAGCAACTCATGGTGCTCTCCGAAAGAAAACCTTCTCTTTCAACGCTATTTAGCTGTCACTAGGAATTTTATCCACGGAAAGCAATTAGACGAGGAACAGGCGCGTACGGAGAAGGCGTGTCAACAGGCGTCGTCCGCCGTCACGAGGACGATGAGCCTCGTGACGAATCAGCCTCAGATTGGAGCACCAGATGACCTCCTTCTTAGGTCGATGTGTAGGCCAGATGCGCTATCAGGGTCTAAACTTAGCCGCCAGGGAACTATTGTCAGCCACACCACAGATTCAAGAATTTCGTGCGTATGCGGTACCGGCTGTCGAGTCGGTTAAAAAGTTCCTGTAAAATTTTCAACAGATCTTCCTCATCACACCTATCGTCCCGTTGATCCTCAAGACAATGTTTTCCCCATACAGAGTTAAAGTTATTGAAATGCTGGAAGGAGTACAGAACAGTTTTATCAGGAAGCTGATGATCAGAACTCCTGGTTTTGTTTAGGAATAGATCCCTCCTAGCACAGAAAGCAATCAAAACTTAGGACTTCTCAAATTGCAGTTTAGGAGGAAACCCAACGATCTAGTAGTACTGCTCCACAAAACTCTCTCTTACAAATGTGGCATCACGCCGGAGGATCTCTTTCATGTGATGGTTTCTTCTACCGGAGGAGAGACTAGGAAGCTCCGGGCTAAGGTTGCCAAACTCAACTGCCGGAGCTACTTCTTTGCCAATAGGACCTTACCAATACTTGAAAAATTAACCAGGAAGGGGATTTGCGCGGTAGACTACAATACCTTCAAAAACGCGTTTTCGAAAATGCCAGTCCGTGATGTCTAGGCCGATCTCCCTGATGGTCTGCTCATCTGTCTATTTTTCTATATTCCTCACGATATGTTGTTGTTCATTAATGTTTGTTGGATTTACACAAAATTTTTCTCATCTTTTCCCATTTTTTGTCATTGTTCTGTTTGCTTGATATCAGCGTTGGTTGGCGCGCGCCAGCTTTACCCCATTCGTCCCTCTAGCGTGTCAAAGTGCTCCAATAGATCCCTTTAGCCGTTCTTACTAATGTAAACTTGCGATCAACCCTGGTCAGAGAGGTGCAGTCCACTCTAGTTGTTCGACAACGACGGCAAAACTGAACATAGATTACTGTAGGAGGACAAGCGTACTGAACTGACTTATAAATGACGAGTATTTTGTGTCTCCCCACCAGAGACGCCACCCTTTGGGTGTTTTATGAGCATTATTTTAGGAGCATTCAAAATAAGGAACGCTTCCTTATTTTTCAAGCTTTTTAATCTGTATGTTAGACCAATATTAGAATACTGCTCGCCAATTTGGTCGCCACAAAAAAGTAGCTTGATTACAGAAATTGAAATAACAAACTTTCAAATATCGTTTGTTCTGCCTTTGCGGGCTAATAGACTTTTCGTACGAGTAACGCCTAACCCAACTTGGCGCCGATTCTTTGGGATTCAGAAGAAAAATTACGGACCTTCAACAATATACAAGTTGACTACTAATGAGATCATTATTGGTATCTCTGATCTGTTTGAAATTTCTCGGAGATTGCTATCAATAGAGGACATCCATATCGGATAAGACTCGATAAACCAAATGCGACTTTGTACAAAAACTCGTTCCTCGTAAGAAGCGTATCTCTATGGGACACTTTGAACAACGACCTTTGCATACACAGAAACTCCCATGCATTCCAGACTCATCTCTCCCAGATATTAAGATAAATTTTCTAGTTAGCATAGCAATCTTCTTCACAACCACTGTCATAAACAATTCCTAAGTCACATGCCTGCACAACTATAATTTAAGAATTTTGTTATGTCGAAGAGCTGGTTACTGCAATCATAACATTGAGGCTTCTCTGAACGGCTTCTGATATATCTCCATGTTCGAATGGATGATGATCGGCACCTTATATTAGGATAAAGGATAAAGGACGGCGTTAGTCAATCCCTTCTGGGATGCGCCAGCGCATTCTACTTCTACGGGATATCATGGAGGCGACATGAATGCGTACTTTGCCATACAATGACTTGCGGTGGCCAGCCGATGAACAAGTCAGCGCTTTATCCTTACCAGACAAGTCTGGTACCAATTCACCTACCCCTGAGGGATGGAAGGCTTGGTTGACCTGGGCGGGAAATCCGAACCAGGAACCTGGTATCGGGTGCACGCGACAGTCGCGCCTCCTCCGACTGCGCTACACGCGCCCTTACCTTATATACAAATATATATATATATATATAATTGGATCTCTTATCACAAGTCAAGAACTACGCCTAACTTCGTCACCGTCAATACTGACAACTGTAATTGGCACAATAAATGTAAAGATGTAAAATGTAAATGTTTAATTCACTTTTCTAGCAGCTACCCGTTAGTATAGTTCCTAGACTTCTTTAATACCTTTTAAAGCGCAAAGAACTTTCCGCTACCCACTTGCTAGAGTTCGCTAGTGGCCGCACCACGGTATTTTTAAATGAGGTGCGGGTGACGCGTAGTCGAAGGAGGCGCTGGCTGTCGCAGGCAACCGACCGATTCCAGGTTGTTGATTCGGATTTCCCGCCCAAGCCAACCAAGCCTTCTATCCCCCAGGAGTTGGCGAATTGATATGAGAATTGCCTGGGAAGCATAAAACACTGATCTGCCTATTGGTTCGGCACCGCAAGTTATTATATGGCCAAACACGCGTTCAAATCGTCTCCACGACATCCGGAAGAAGTACGTACAATGCCTCGCGCTTCCCAAAAAGGATGAATTAGCTCAGGCCTTTACCCTTTTAGTGCTCCCCCTAACGGCGTGTCTCAAAGTTGCGCGCTTCGCGTGACTTTGCAACATCACCGACCTACGGAAGGTAACTTTTGTAAAACTTAAAATTCGCTAACATCAAGATCTGCTTCGTACTTTATTGGCATCAAGCCGTTCACCACTTCCGTGCGTTCACCATAGACATTCTCTCCGAACCGTCTAGTAACAATTGGTTTTGTCTGCGCAGTACTTCTGCACTCAGGTGGTTCCTCCGCAGCAGTTCTCATACCCAACAGCTTGCGCTTCCGGATATCGTTGACACGCCTCCCGAATCCGGACGCCAGGTTCCCCTCACTCGTTTCTTCTCACTGGATCTAATTGCTGGTCCGCCTTTACTGATCTCCCCCTCCCTTCCCTCACCCACCTTCCTGGTTCCAATCCTGGCCCACTTCCTTGTCTCCACTATTGACTCCCTTACTAGTCTCTTCTTGCTGGTTTCCCGTCCTGGTTCCTCCTCCATGTTGTTCCTTTCCCTCCTGGTAGCTCTCCTGGTCCATCCTAAAAGTCCCCCATACTTCCCTTTCCACCACCCTCTTAGTGGTCCTCCCATGATCTCGGCAGACGTCGGTGAGGATGCAGAGAAATTTTTTGCGCGGGTAACATTTTCCGTTCAACATGGGATAATGCTGAATTCTGAATGCGACTGCTTGTCGCACGACGATGCTGTCACCTCTTCTGACTCCAGAAGCTTGATGGGCGACGTAGGAGTCTCGCCTTCTAGATCTAGGTGCTCAGAAACGCGCGAAGATGCTGCCGTGTCAAGCAGGAGGAGGCTGTGTTTGCTCGGCTGCAGCAGCACATTTTGTCTGCGCGGGGTTCGATGAGGTTCGATGAGGTCTAACCTGCGTGAGATACGCCTCATCGAACCCTACGTGAAGGCGAACTCAATTATGTAGTGGTAGATTTTGGGAAAATCGCACCATGTTAAAGCGATGAGGACATATACAAGGTGGCGTCTATCGAGTATAAAACTGGGAAATACTTTCCATTTATAAATATGTTTAGCGTGTCGTCTTTCTAGTATAATTTATTTTTCGTTCTCCAAAGCGGTAGTTTATTCTGAGCTAGGTTCTTCCATAGCCCTTGTCCAAGTGTTCCGGAATAAAAGTAGTTCAGTTTTATAATGAAATAGCTCAAAAAAATCAAGTTTTCATAGAACTCCAAATTGGGAAGAGTAGTAGCGAAGTCTGTTGCGCCTTTCATCGCGAGGACTTCAGATGCAGGTTTTGGCATGGCGTCCGCCCAGGCCAACGAGGCCTTCCATCCCTCAGTGGTCGAGGAATTGGAACCAGACTTGTCTGAGAAGACTAATGCACTCACTTTTTGGTTCGCTGGTTGGTTGTATAAGCCAAATACGCATTCAACTTTCCTCCATGACATCTCGTAGAAGAGGAATGCGTGGCGTATCCCAAACAGAGGTTGATTGACGCTGTACTTAGTCCTCAAATCTAATGCATCTTCTAGGCCGTCTAGCATATTGTGATGAATCAGAATAAAGACAAGTCGGCGTTAATCAGTTCCTGTTTCGAATACGCCATACCTTCAAGGCCTACGTCGTCATGGAGGTGATTTAAACACATACAGACACACACACACACACACACACACACACACACACACACACACACACACACACACACACACACACACACACACACACACACACACACACACACACACACACACACACACACACACAGAATGACGGGCTAAGTAACCGGCGTTTCTCCCAGACTCGTCTCTGGTAACTATTTATTGATCACGAATGGGTGGAAGATCTGTTAAGTCCGGACAAGGCTCGAACCCTGATGGTCGATCGCAGATGCAGATACAGAGGGATCAGGCTTTTCTGCCGGCTGTGTTAACCGCATTCGTCGTAGTGAGCAGAGCAATGGAAAGGGAGAGAACATTCTGAAAGCTAAGACGACGGCAGCTTTCGACCATATCAATAGTATTAACTGCGCGCAGAGTGTATAGGTAATAGAATTAGTTGTAAATCTATGTATAAAATTGTTTAAATATTTATTATGTTACCATTTATTGAAATTAAAATTACTTACTTACTTTGATACTTTGATGGTCCTTTTGTCGGCTGGAGGTATTCTCAGCGGTGACCACAACTCTTCCAGACCCCTCGATCTCTGGCTGCTTGCATCCAGTGAGGCAGATTCCGTTCTCTGAAAGATCTTGAGAATGAATATGCCCATCGCGTTGGCGGTCGTCCCAGTGGTCTCTTATGGTCTCTCGGGAGCCATTCTGTGACACGGAGACTCCATCTATCGTCCTTTCGTCGAGGCAGGTGTCCGGCCCAGCGATATTTGGACTTCTTCATGTACTGCAGCGAGTCTGCTAATTGCGGCTTCTCCCGTAGCTCCGAGCTTCGTAGACCTTCTTGCCATTGCTGACGAAGGCTTGTCCTCGGAAGACATCTCTCCAGTGCACGATGCGTAGTTTGCATCGCTCTGGCGATTGTCTTGTTGTCGGGCCAGGTTTCCGTCGCGTAACACATCGCAGGCAGTACAGAGGCGTTGAATATCGAGGCCCTGAAGCCGGGATCCTTGACCTGATCGGTGACTTCGCGAATCGAACTGAAGGCTGCCCATGCTGCGCGCCTCCTGCGGGCGATTTCAGGAGCGAGGTCGTTATCCATGTTCAGCTCTCTTCCCAGATAGACGTAGGAGTCGACCTGTTGCAGAGCGACTCCATTTAACCTTACGAGTCCCGTGTCACACCACTGGTTGACCATAAATTGTGTTTTGGACATATTCATGTCCAATCCAATCTTCATACCTGCCACATTGAGCTCGTTCAGCATTTCCTCGACTTCTGCGGTGCTGGTAGAGATGAGAACAATATCGTCGGCGAAGCGAAGGTTGCTGATCCGTTTACCGTCGACAAGGTAGCCTTTATCGTCCCAGTTCAAGTCTTTCATGGCATCCTGGAGTGCCGCTGTGAATAGCTTAGAAGAAATCGCGTCTCCCTGCCGTACTCCTTTCCCGATAGGAATCTTAAGCTTTCGATCGAACAGCTGGATGGTGGTCGATGTGTTCGAGAAGCATTCGTCGAGAAGTCGGATGTAGGGCGATGGTATGCCAGCATGCACAAGCGTGTTCAGAATGCCGTTGATTTCCACAGAGTGGAACGCTTTCCGGTAATCCACGAAGATAAGGACAAGTGGGAGGTGGTATTCGCGGCTCCTCTCGATGAGCTGTGAGACAGTCTGAATATGGTCCATGCAGGAGAAATCCCTGCGAAACCCTGCTTGCTCCACTGGCTGATACTCATCCAAGCAACGCTCCATGCGGTTAAGCAGTATCTTGGTGAAGATCTTGTACACAACCGAGAGAAGACTGATCGGTCGATAGTTGTCAACAACTATCAACAAATTAAAATTGCCTTTTTTATATAGCTCTTCAACAACATGAAATACAACAACACAACAACCTTAAAAAAGTTACCTAAAACAACGACAGCTAACAACATCTTAAACATGTTTTGTTTCGCCTCTACCTTCACACAAAACATGTTTATAATTAGTCACCAAATCATCAGTCATTAAACTTTTTGGGAGATAATTTAAGACGGTTTCCACTGTCTTATATCCAAATCGCTTACCTCCTAGGAAATATAATACTAGGACAAATGTTGTAATGTTCCACGATGGGATGAGAACGGATGTGCTTCGTGCAACATAGCGTTCATATGGTTAAGAGTATTTAAAGGGTTTATCGAGCGGCTCTCAAAAGCAGGTATGCGATTTGGAGAGCGGTCAGCAGAGGCCATTGTTAATTCTCCTCCAAAGGATGATCTACCTCTTCTGCTACTTCCTCCATCTAGTCGTTGTGTAGGTGTTTTGAAAAGTTACGTGATGTTTGGAGCTGCTACGAAGGGCCGTAAGTCGAACTCTTTTGAGCACAAGGCGTACTTGTAGCCCTAGGAACCTGTTGGCTGTAGAAACTTTCTGTTTCTATGCAACAAGGCCGTAAATAATCGCGGAGTTGCCTCCTCCCTAAGTCCTCGATCCAGGTCTGGTCCTCGTGAAGAATCGGTCGAGGCCGGGAGGGGAGGAGCGCCGCCAGCCGGCTAAGGAAGACCTGATCCAGACAACAGCGGTCACTCGCATTACACTCGCAGCGCTCCGCACGGCCTCCTCTCCTCATCCACCCATCTCACCCACCCCAGACGTCGTCGTCATCGTCCACCGGTCCACTTCTTCTTTCCTGCACCGGATGGACGACGACACATCCGATCGAATCGATCGTCGAAGAAATCGCCGGCCCCCGCCCTGCCCTCGCGCGATCCTTCGACGACACGTAGCCCCTCGCATTTCTCCGATGCCGGTCATCCTTGACCCATTTCTGTTCTCGGCGCCGCTCTGCGTTCACGCCGACTTCGCTACTTTGAGAGCCGCCGATTTTACCTAACACCCCTGCCGTATTCGCCACGGCGCTTAGCACCCCTAATTGGCTTGAAGGACGATTCCTTTCCGGTCCTCTGGTCACTTCTGAGGCAGCTTCGAAGGTCTTATGTGCCTGCGTAAGTAGCCCGGGAACATGCCTGGCCTGCCTGGGTGACTTGTGGTTAGACCTGTCTCTTGTAACAAATCGAAAAGCATGGTTGTAATTTTTTTGAAGAATTAATGTTTAGACGACTTCAAACATCTAAACAACTTCCTAAATCAGAAGAGAACTTCGGTTTCCTAATTCCTTTGCGTAGACTTCTTCTCACTTGTCACTGCGTCAATTTCAGTAACCGTCCCTTTTTTGTTCTCAAAAGCGAATTTTCCCCCACAAATTCTGTAATAAATACTCGTCCCATGGACTATATGCTACCTTCCCAGATGAAGCTATCTCTAATTGCCTTAATTTCTTTAAAGAAATGATTCTTATCACTTTTCCTTTGTCTTCCAGTCTCGGTTCTATGCGGGAATGCTGCGGTACCACAACACCCGCTTTGGTTCCGTGCTATTCTCTGCTGACTCTGAGAATGTGAAGACTGCGCAATGGAAAGATCTCCAATGTAGTCACAATTTTAAAGCGGTTAAGCCTATATGGGCCACATTCCGGAGTTTCCTCCCTAGAAAAGCGGATGTGGTATCGCAGTCTTCCCCTATAGATCCGTTTCTTCCGACTCCATCTACATCCGAACCATCCTTGAAGCACTTCCCCCTCTCTGGCCTGCACTAACAATCTCTAACGTCACCTGAATTCTCTTTGAGGTCATCCGTTCAGCAGGAAAACCTCACGATTGCATTCAGTGACAGTTTCTGATGATCAGGAGGCTGAATAGCAGATAATCTCTGCTTATGCAATTCTAGAGATTAGCTAGTAGACGGGGTTACAAGGCCGTTGGACTGATCTCGAGTGGAGATATGGAGTAGATCTGCAGCAGACGGAGCGCTAACTGCCGACCGACCGACCGACTTGGAAGACGGATCGATCGAACAGGGCCGTGAATTCGTTGCCCGAATAGCTGGCCGCTGTCCACAACAGTTGCTCCTATTTTTGTTTGGTTGGCGATTGTTTGGCGGGGGAGGCTTCTTTGGGAGGCAGCTTACTTTATTCATTATGACTAGGAAAGTGTGTGTGAAATTGGGTAACTGAGGCTAGCCACAGCTAATAAGAGGCCAGTGGAAGGTAAGTGTTTCGAGCAAGGCTTGGAAAATACCAGTGGAAGCATCTTACCCCGATACGGCTAAAGAGGAATCCAGGGAAAAAGGAAAGTACCCAGGCAGGGTTATGAAGGTTTCACTGCGATGTAGTTTACTCCTAAGATTAAGGAGAGATCTGCGCGAAGTAGCTTACCCTGTCATAGCTAAGCAATTCTATGCTAATATCTGGAAGAACTAACTTACCCTGGTACGTATAACGGGCACGGGAAAATGTCGCACACCCATTGGGGCTAAAGCGAGGTACCTTATCTTGGTACGCCCCACAAAACTCCAGAGCGGAATTATTCACCTAAGAAGGCCTAAAAAATTCCGAGCGAGAAGCTATTGACGTTTGTAGTGCTAACTGCAGCTGTAATAGGTCTCTGGAACGAAAAATATACTCACGGAGGACTAACCCATTTCTGTAGGCACCACCTTGCCTCAGTAGTGTAGGAAACCAGCTAAAAGCGTCAGATCGCCTCTTGTAGAAAGCGGCATACTTAAGAAAACTGGCTAAAGTGCTATCAGTGGAAAGTAGCTTATCCTATTACAGCTAAGGATACAAAAGTGGAAGCGATTTACCCAATGTAGACTACGAATATCCCTGCGGGAAGTAGGTTACCCTAATAGGCTAAGTAGGGATAAGAAGGCCGCAGGGACCAAGATCGTCCAAATAGACGTGAGAAGGAAGTAGCTTATGCAAATACCACTGAGATGACACCTGTTGGAATTACTATAGGTCTCAATGGCTAGATGACTAAGAAGATACTGCGGGACGTGGTTTACCCGAAAAATCGTTGAAGAAATGCTAAGGAGAAATCACCCCGGAACGGTAGAATACGTCTAACGAGCTGTCAATTGCCCAACTACGACTAGGAAGATGCCAGAAGGAATAGCTTTCCCGCTACCTAGGGATAAGTATAATTACAAATCCAGAAATGGTTTGGATAAGGAGTAAGCTGGTGTAGTAAGCCTCCAGAAAAGAGTAGTTCAAATTAAGATGCTTCTAGAAAAGTATTATAAATCCTTCGTCGGCTAGCTTCAGCTCGGCGTTCCTTCTCCACGTAGCGACAACGCGACTTTTTCATCTTTGACCTTAGTTTTCTAACTCCGTGCAGAATCTCCCTTCTGATGTACAGTCGGCCTGAGCTGAACTTGAGATACCCTTGGAACCGTTCTAGCCGCGAAACCTGTTCAATCAACCCTGGACTACTTTTTCACCCCGGCACGGCAACGGAGCAGTGTCTATCGGTCGTCGTCGTCGGGGCGGTGCGTCAATGCTGAGAAAACTGGAATCATTCGAGAACTTCACTCCACTTCTCAGTGTCGTCGTCGACATCGTCGTCGCCCTACGAGTGCCTCCTCTGACCTTCTCCGCGCACTTGCATTGTCGCTGTCATATCATTCGTCGTTCACTTCAGTTTTGAATCATCGCCGCTTCTCTTTCAGACATGCTTCTTTTCGTCTCACTGCTTGTCGTCGCCGGTTTAGCCTGTGCCGACGAAGAACAGAAGCTCTCGTGGAAGGTTGGTGTGTGCTGGAAGTGTGGTGGTGTGAAGTTCCTGCCTTTGGCTGGGATTGGTAAGAGGATTCCTTCTTCTAGATACATTCCACGGTATCCACAGTTGATATACAAGTAGGGGTTCTTCTAGCCACAAGTGAAGAGCATTCTATGTGAGAATAATGCTACAAGACTCTCTACCCTTGATATACCCTAAAGTGTCTTCTAACCAAAAAAGGCTTGAGTGCAGCACCAGGCCTTAAATTGAACCACGACATGAAAAGTCGCCTCTTCTGTTCCGCTTAAAAGCCGAATTCAGGATGACGACGGCCTGGAGGTGAAGATCATCAAGCCTATCAAGAAGGAGAAGTGCACGCTCATCTCCCAGGAGGGTGATGTCGTCGAGCAGTTCTACCGGCTCAGCGACAAAGACGGCAAGGAGCTGGGCAGCAACTTCGGCAAGAAGCCGTCAGTTTCCTCTATTTTTTCCACAAAGTGGGCTATTCGGCTGAAATTCCGCCTTCTAGGTACTCGTTCACTCTCGGCAAAGGCCAAGTGATCGCCGGAATGGACCGCGCCATGACCGGTATGTGCATCGGCGAGAAGCGAAAGGTCGTCATCCCCGGACATCTCGGCTTCGGTGACAGTGGAAGAGAAAGGTAGGCGCTGCAGAGGTATTTTGAGGTGTTATCACTAGCTGGGAATCGGATCGTCTTCAGTCGCTGCCACCGAAATGTACTAGTGGTGAATGTGGCCTACATGGCAAGAAAACTTAGGTTTGCACACCTGCTCGAATCGGCTCGATTGATCTGGTGTGCGCACGCCTCCTCGTGTAGACCACATTAGCGACTAGTACCTACGGACCCTATCTGTAGACATTCAATCAAAACTCGCCGCTAATCAATGCTCTTGCGTCGCACTTTTACGCGACGTCCTACAAGCTCCCCTGAGAAATCTGGTGGGGATGGAAAAGTTGGTCCAATTGTGGAATCCCGTGCGTGTTGCGTCGTATGTCACTGGACTACATAAGTCCTTTATGTTTGAAAGCGCCCTAGGGGTGACGGTAACTGAATAAGGAACCTAGATTGAACAAGGAATAGACTGTTTGACTTCTCTCACTAATTGTGATGAGGCAGTGAGTGAGACTCTCGTGCAAGTTCAGGAGAATTGACGCCACAAAGCATGGTCTGCTATCTTTCGCTATTTTGCACTGACTTAACTTGGCTCATCATTTTTTAACTCTGATACCATTCGGGTTTTTGATCGATCGGGTCAGTTTACACCTCGGAGATCCAGTAGGGAGCCAAATCGAATAAGAATGGTAATGTTACACAGCCAGCTGTGCGTCAACTGAACAGAGAGCCGCCGCAGTTAGCACTCAGATTGGTTAGCGCCCGTCTCTTGGCACCCGACCGGGCAAATACCCGATAAGTACCGAAAAAACATTCTAACCTATAAAAAAGATTCATGAGATTCATTTCATTTAAATCCGAACGGGGTCGCTGAGCATGTACAGCTGTCTCGTGGTGATGGAACACTGACTTGTTCATCGGATGGTCAGCGCAAGTTGCTGTATCGGCCAAGCACACTCAAGATGCCCTAGATGTAGAAGGCATGGCACATCTGGATGTTTGCTGATGCGATTTTCAGTATTTTTCTTTAAACAGCAAAAATGTGGTATGTCGCTAGGGTATCATTACTTATAAGGAGTTCCTATAAATGCTTGGAGAATCTTGAAATTGGATGGACTTCCTCAGGTTTTTCATCCTCGGAGTTCATTTTTACCCTAAAGGCACGTTCTCTAGAAAATTTAAGTGTATTTGTTAACTGAAATAGAATTGCCTGAGCATTCTCCTAGTTGGAGGTAGTCATTCCGAGGATGTGCATTATCGCGTAAAGTTGCGTCAGACTATCAGGTTTCTTCACCATCCCTCCCCGTCATCAATCAGTCTGGACTGCGATTATGCCGTAATCTAGTGAGTCAGTCAGGCACGAGGCCTCGGGCTAATTGAGCGGAGGAAAATGCCCGACAAGAAGAATGACGCATTTTTACAGACTTTCAATCTGCCACCTACGAACTATGATCGCATCAATGACTGATAAAATCCTACTGCTTAGCCTTTACTTATCTAACTGCTCCTCGAGAAGCACGAAAGACGTCGCTACTAGCATGTGTAATGGGCTTGTCTTGAGCGGGAAATCAGGAACTTCAACGAAATGGTTCGCGGACTTTCATTAGCTACGCCAGGCCACATAGTTGACCACTAGGTGATGTAGAGGGGAGCGACCTTGGGCTATCACTATAACTGCACTTTCATTAGCAGTGTTCTTCTGGCCGGCTGGCAAAGGTATGTTGTGGACTTAGTGGAAAGCTGCCCAATTGGGCCTTTTCGTGACCAGGTTTTACCTACGTAAGGGAAATTTAAGCTCACCTCCGTATCACCATGCCGCCTGGAAGGTCAATTTTAAATTAAACAGCTAGCGGACAGTTAAATTATGAACTCTGTTCGATACAGTAGCCCAGCTGAGCTCTGCCTACGCTTTCCCTTACGATAACACACAGCAGTAGTTTTTCAAATTCCCTTAAAAGGTGATTGAAAGGCACTGCGTCAGAGCTACTCTATGAAGCGGAGCTGTTTGTGCCGTCAACTAAAGAACCGTTTGCAGAGATAACATCGTAAAGGACCAAACGCTCTATTACACCGTACAGTTGGTCGACCTTTTCCGACCGGTGCCCGGCAAGAAGTGGGAGACCGACGAGGGAATCACCATTGAGGTATGTCTTCTACTGCTTCGTATGAAGAAGTTCGCTATAATCGACTCTTAGACCGGTTGTTACTCAACCAAGCGCCGCATTCTCGGACATTCCTCAAGGTTCTTGCGAGCATTCCGTGACCTAGGCCTTCCATAGGGTTGTGTGCAGATCCAGATCTCACATCTGGGGCCGTCCGACTGTTGTTGACGCGAGAGATGGTCAAGTTTTGAGCCGAGGCCACCACCAGCAACAGCCGTAGTAGCCGTAGAGGCAGCAGCAGCAGCAGCGGCGCCGACGACGACGACGAACATCTGCTCGGCCAAACGAGTTGTGTTGATATACGGCGAGGTCCGACTCGCTCCCACCAGGCTGTGGATCCACAACTATCGCCAGCGGTCCCCATCCTACCTATACTA
This sequence comes from Heligmosomoides polygyrus bakeri, assembly GCA_947359475.1. NCBI lineage: Eukaryota > Metazoa > Nematoda > Chromadorea > Rhabditida > Heligmosomidae > Heligmosomoides > Heligmosomoides polygyrus. Next base: position 440,695 of record OX375865.1, read on the forward strand.
GATTCTACACTACTGTACACGTCGTAAAAAAAAAACTGACGTTAACTACAAAACTGCTAGGAAGAACTGGTTTAACTCCGCGATGTTATGGGCTGGGCCACGGTTACTCGGTCAGTGGTGTGCTTGACTTCCGCATTCCGTACCTTTCTAGGGAAAGAGCTAGAGCACAAGGCCAGCAACATCTGAGGTACAGATACCTTTCCCGACTCTGTGGAGAGGACTTACTGGGTGTAGTATGCTTAACCACAACTGCTGTGAACTCTAAAACTTTGCTGTATGTCTCAAATTATTTGAAAAAAACATAAAAGCAGCAGCGCCATCTAAAAAAAGGCATAATTTTTTTTTCAAAAAATTGGAAATTTCCTAGAGGCCGCATGTAGCGCTGTCAAAGGAAGTGCCAGCTGTCACGGGCACCTCGAATCTATTCAGAGTTTCGATCCGGTCCAAACTGACCGAGCCTTACATCCCCCGGGGTTGAAGAATTTTCACTACGCCACTCTGAGAAGATCGGCGTTAATTAGTCGTATTTGCATCGGGGGATGTGCCATGTATTCTGCTTCGACGAGATATCGTGTCGATGGTTTGAATTCGTATCACCGGAGAGACGTAAGGCTCATTTTGGCCAAATACGACCCGAACCATCAATCAATTTTTGATGAAGGCCTTAGCAGTCGCTTCTTTCAACTACGCTCCACGTGCACCATAGCTATCCTGAGGACAAATTTTTTTTCTGGAATTAGGATTCCCAAAAACAAGTAGTTTCCAATAGATTTTTAAACGCAGTGGTCATTGTGGTCCGATATCATATTCAGGTTTTCTCTACTTTAAGAAAAACTATGTGGTGGAGCTGAAAGGTCACCTACCTGTCTGGTACTGTGCTTGTAGTGATATTGCCTCGGGGGCGTGCAAATAACTCTAGAAATTGAAGTGCTTCATATAGCACATATGTGTCAGATTTTGCCGCATTTTGGAGTTCTTTCCCTTGCTCATTTTGTCTAAAAAAAGTATCGATTCACTCAAAAATCAGGGACCCGAAAAATTTGCCATCTTGCGACTATTTGATTCGGTTTATGTCAATAGTAGGCGAGCGCCTGTGTAATGTTCAGGAGAGGAATACCGCAGTCATCGCATCGCCGAGTATGGACTGTCTTTTAGCCTATTTTTGAGACGACTTTGGGAAAACAATTTTAAGTAGAATGCTCGTATCTGGCTTGTACTGCGTGATTATTCCTTCAATAAGAAAATAAGAGCTTTCAAACCTTCTGTTGCCTATTTCTGTCCGTTCCGGTCCTAAGAAGTCCAAGCAATCCCCTCGTCTTTCTAGGTGACTCACAAGATCGAGGATGACAAGTGCCGCAAGGCCGAGACCGGAGACACCATCCACCAGCAATACGCGCTCCACCTCGAGGACGGCACCTTCGTCGACTCGTCGTTCTCTCGCAACACCCCGTTCATCTTCCAGCTCAACCAAGGGGTAAGCAGCAGCTCGGCTGTCCTCGCTCGCTCTCCGTCCTCCTCGGCCTCCTAAAGGCTCATCCTCTCATTTCAGAAAGTCATCAAGGGCATGGACATCGCCATGACAAACATGTGCGAGGGTGAGCGTCGCAAGGTCGTCATCCCCTCCGAATACGGTTAGTAACGCATTCTCCCTGCTCCACTGCACAAGCCTGACTTAACCTCACCGTTTCAGGATACGGAGCCGACGGCCGACCACCACAGATCCCCGGCGGGGCCCGACTGTACTTCGACATCACGCTCGAGAAGCTGATCAAGAAGGACGAGCTATGAACGATCGTCGTCGGGCTGACCACAAGCGATATCTAGTGATTCTGCCTTGCCACACAGTTTGCCTTGCCGTTCTCGTCATGTTAATATATTATAGCATTTACAAGTCTTCTGTAACCGATCTGGCTGTTAGCTGTACAAATGTTTGTTTCCATTTGTTCACTTTCACAATGTTGAGTATTGTTGACGTGTGTGACTGTATTATATTATATGGTTTAATATAATTCAGCTCGAATTGAAATAATTCTAATAACTTCGACGAAATAAAGCAGTGAAAATGCATGCCGATGGCTATGCTCGTTTGTTGACATCTGTAGAGCCGAGCATTCGCTTGCTTTCGCTCATCCTTCTTCCATCATCCTTTTCGTAGTTTGGTTCTGTCCTTCTGTCTAACGCACGCTGAAATACGAGGGTACATGTCACGAATGTAGGCAGCATTGGGAGTCAGGCCAATGGCCAATGGAGGTTATCAGGCCAGTCAATTATAAGCAATCCTAGATCAAGCATACACCAGCCAATCAGGGAAACGACCGTATATGTCCTCTCTGATTGGCACGCCCATTCGATGCGACCTGATTGGCTGGCGCGTCCCCACCACCCAATGCTGCCCATATTCGCGATTTGGACCAGAACGTGACTGCATTCAGTACGAACCTAGTGAATGTTGGAATGGGGAGGGAGCAATGCGTGCAAAACGGAAAGGGCTGCAGGGGACTAGAAGTTTCGGCGTGCTATCCCGAAGCACTTAAATCTATGCACTTTTCCGTATCATCCTCGAACACTCGTACCTGTGACTTGAAGGAAGTTGTTCGCCTGCAAAATTTCACCGGTTGATGAGAGAAATTTCGGATCTAACCTAGTCGATAGGGGGCAGCGCTAAGGTGACACTTTCGTCCAGCATCTCACGATACGACACCACATTCTCTGGGTTCGCATGTGTGTTGCCATATCAATTAGCAGTAGCTGCCGCTCTGGAACAAATTCAAGGAAGGGGTTGGAGAGGCAAAACAACGCATACCCCCTCCGACTAGGATAGATCCGAGATTTTACCAGTGGAACAAGACATTCTGGACGGGAGTTTGGAACAAGTTAAACCTTGTCGAGAAATACGTTTTAAACTCTCGTCGTAGAAATTTGTTGAATTTCAGGCGAATAGGGTCCATCTGCCGGTTAAATACTTCGGTGAACTATAGCCACTCTTCCAGTTGGCCGCTACGAATGTCTGAGGTCGAGTGCGCAACCGTGTGGGCGGGTCACATCACGGGTCACATCGCAGACAATTGAAAAAATTGCGTTCGAAGTTTATTTTTTAAAACGTAACGCGCCTTATCGTGAAGTTGTGTTATATGTGACGTTAAATGTATCATACTGTATGGTAAGCTAAGCGGCGAGTCATACAATCGATCGGGGATGAGCCGTAAAATAGGGGGAAATTACGGGGCGCAAAACGGAAAATACACAGACGTCTTCTACGTGACTGCGGATTCAGAACATGTGCTGATCACATCGCGCAACGTACCTGGGGATTCAAAAGGAGTGCTGAACACGTCGCTCAACGTGCCTGGACATTCAGATGATCATCGACGGAAGGTCTTCACAGTAGGGGATACGGAATCAATATCGATCGATATTATCAAATTTCTCTCCGATTTAACAAGTCAGGGTAGGAGTTGAAGTGAGAAGCACGTCGCCCAACGTGCCTGGGGATTCAAAAGACGTGCCGACCTTGTCCGTTAGGAGGGATCATTGACGGGGACCAATGACAGTAATAGGGACCAGTACCAACATTGGGGGACGAGTTCCACTAAAGGGGACCAGTAGTGGGCGACCAGTACCAGTATTAGGGGGACCAGCGGTGGAGGTCCATATCAGTAAGGGGAGGGGCAGTAAAACTTAGTGATACTGCGACATCGCGCGAAGCGCATAAGTGCAAGGCACGCCGATAAGCGTGAAGGAGCACTTGTTTCGGCATAGCATAACTATCTTTTATTCGCTGGCCAATAGGAGATCCTGCACATCATACTGGGTTGGTAGAGCTCATAGAAGCGCAGTCGAGAAAGGCGCTGGCTGTAGCGTGAACCCGATACCAGGATCTTGGTTCGGATCTCCCGCAGAGTCCAACCGAACCTTCCATCTCTCAGGGATCGGCGAGTTGGTATCAGACTAAGGAGCACCGACTGGTTTGTTCATTGGCTGGATACATCAAGTCGTGGTATAGACCAAATACGCATGCCCCCATGATGTCCCGTAGAAGTAAAACGCGTGGCGCATCCAGACAAGGACTGACTAACACCTCATTCTTTGCTCCTATTTCAACTCAACTTCCTGTTAGTCAAAAATGACTTCGAACTGACATTATACTGTGATGCATACCAACAGATCCTATTTTGTACTGGGTGCACAGTTTTTCTATATGATAAGAAATGGTTAGAGTTCGAAACTGGAAACCACTTCATACCATTTTCAAGTCTAACTATTGGGCATTCTTCCAAAAAATGCTCGGCGTTGTTGGAATTGAACTGAACATTTTCCTTATTCAACATTGAAATTAAAGTGACCGTCTTCCAGATTAAACTAGAGACTTCCAGGCAGTCAGAATGGTTTTTTGGAAGGCTTAGTTTGACCTTTTGAATTTTTTAAAGTTCACCTGCCCCAATAAGGGAAGTCACTGTTTGAGATTTATCGGAAATTTTATTTTCAAGAAAAAATAATGAGTTAAAGCTTAATAACACAGAAAATTATTATTTTGGGGCAGCTAAATTATAAATTTCCTAAGAAAGTCACACTCAATTTTTCTTGGACAAAAAAATTATTCTAACTTTTTCGGAAGGTCTCTAGTTCAATCTGGAAGACGCTCGCTTTGATTTGGAGGATGTTTAGTTTGTTTTCATTTTGCTTAAGCCTAGAGCGGCTGTTATAAAAGACATAAGCTGTTAGGAGGATGTTTAATTGCGATCAAAACCCTTGCGCCAGGCGGGACTCGAACCCGCACACCAAATTCGAGTCCCGCCTGGCGCAAGAGTTTTGATCGCAACTAAACATCTTTCTAACAGCTGATGTTCAGTTTGGTTTCAAAACCGTCGAGGTTTTCTGGTTGTGAACAGCATTCTATTAGGGGGGGGGGGCAAAAGTAATGAGACAAAATGAAAAAAATCTTTATCTCTTTATAACTCAATTACAACTCAACATTGCTAAGGAATGTATTTGCCATTAAGGGCAAGAACCTTGCTGCCATCGCTCAGCCAACTTCCTGATTCCATCCTTCCAGAACTGCTTGGGCCTGGTGTTGATCAACTGCTCGATATGGTTGTCAAGGACTGCTTGGGTTCTTGTGTCCCTTCAGACTAGGAAGTCTTGTAGGCTCAAATAGTAGTGGTAGTTGCATGGAGAGATGTCCAGCGAATACGGTGGGTGAGGCATGTGAACGTAGCCCAGCTGGCCAAGCTTATTCGCGGTTACTTGTTCCCGATGGGGTGCGGCGTTGTCGAAGAGGAGAACCTTCTTGAAGCGCTGCGAATTAATAAGAGCGAGTCGCCGGCCCATCTCCTCTATTTCGTTCACCATGGCCTTGGAGTTCGTCGTGGTGCTCTTGGGAAACAGCTTTCGGTAAACCGATCCATGGGCGCAGGCACAAAAGCTCCAAAGATGCTTCTCGCCGTGAACAGCTCGCCGAATGAAGGTCGGTAACAGGTCACCAGGCCTCACCCAGGCTCGCTGCTTGGCAGGGTTAAGGTAGAAGACGTGCTTCTCATCTTGAGTGAATATTGAGCCCAGGCTGCTCGGGGTTGGGAATTGGGCGAGATTTGCGTGACACAGGTCGACAGACTGGGGTTTCGGCATGAGACAGGCTGGGGTTTTGGCATGCTTCTGGAAAGGGCGGAAGTGGTAACTTCTCAGATGGGCTTCAGTAAGTAGCATACAAACATACAAATACGACAAGCCGAAGCAAGACTCCAGCCACGAGATATATGGATACGGCATGGGGTGCCTCATTACTTTTGGCTACCCCCCCCCCCCTAATACCAAAGAAAGCAATTTCACAGCGCCGCCTCAGTCCTGTTCAGAGTTCTGTCTTTTTAGAGGCAATAAATCATGAATAGACGATACCTACTGTGGATGAGGCATGTCGTGACATCCGCAGCCCCCGTCCACTTTCGGCATTCCACTGCTTTCACTTTGAATATTTTGTAGCATGTTGTCTGCCATGGCATCATTTTCCGTTACAGTCCGATAATATGCCGAAATTCCATAATCGTGCGGTGATGGAGTGTGCAGGTTTTTTGAACATTTAGGGTGTGTTAGAGATTGTTTTCTCCGGCGACAAGCTTTTTCCAATGAGGTAACCGACGTTCCTTTAATATTAGGACTAGCCATGGCTGTATCGCTTCTTAAAGCTTTTTCATTTTCACTTCTAACTAGACACCTTTAAATCAAAGTGGAATTGGAAAATTTTCAAACAAAATGTACGCTTTTCGAGGTGTGCTGGACACTTCTGAAATCAATTTGAACATCTTTCCAGTCAAAACGGGCGTATTAACCAGGACACTCCTGAAGAATATCCTAGCGCACTTTGTTGTAGGAAATTGAAGTATTGCCTTCTGCTCCATTAAATTGAACGCAGTTTTTGAAATCTCATAACGCTTTTATTTTTCCAAGGAAAATAACCGACCGAAGCTTGTTTCAAAGTGTAGGAAAGCTGCTACTTTCTAGTATAATATGCACCCGTCCTTCCTACTGCTCTATGAGAGCATACACAATAACTTGCAGTATTCAGCTGATGGATAAGCGAGCGTCTTATCCTTCCCAGACAGTCTTGGTAGCAATCCATCTACCCCGGAGCAATGGAAGGCTTGGTTGGCATGAGCGAGAATTCTGAACCAAGAACCTTGAATCGGAGTACATGCGACAGCCGATGCGTCCTCCGACGACGCTATCACACTCCCAGAAGCGCTGAATGGGAAGGCAATTTATGTAGATTTTTCTCATTTTACAATAGATCTTGTGAGTACCCAACCAGGGTCCTTATCTAGACATATTAATGTACTATATTATTATAATACCAGACGTTCAGCGGCCTAGCGGCCGCCAAACGTCTGGTTGGAGGCTTCGCTCCCAAACCCCGAGAATAAAACAACCCCAATCTTCCTCCATTCGGCTTTAGGCCGTCTTACTTTTATTAAGTAAAGTGTACTGTAATACAGCGATATATGGTAGGGCAGAATCTTCACTGCTCCTACATATGAAGCTCGTCCATCCTCCATCGCATGTACGCCATTTATGCTCCCAAGTCCGTTCTCTACGTAGCGAGAAACAGATGGTGAGAGTCCCAATCCGAAGTGCTTAATCCGGAAAACAAATTAAAACAATTGGAATTGATCGAGAGATCGACACCGTTTTACTGTCCGACGGCAATAACACTCCTCCGAATCCCATAGTACACTCTCCCCTCCTCCTCTCTCCCCCCCCCCCCCCCGCCAATCCTTGCTTACCTATGTGCTGGGAAAGAAACGGAGTGAGAGTCGAGCATGTACATGTGACACCGTGTCCCGGACTCACGTGTCACCACGTTGCCGCGACACTTTCTGCAGCCCGACAGACATGCCACGAATTCTGTGACTCCTCTGACGCACATCGGACGATATTAAGGGAAAACACTGGTCACCAGTATTCCCCTCACCCCTCTAGTGGCCTCCCTTTGCTGATCCCCTTTTGACTGGCCCCTCTTACTCGGAATCCCTACGCAAGTTGGACGTCTGTGGCAAGTCTTCTGAATCCCTAGACGCACTCCGGACAACGTCTTCCACACGTCTTCTGAATCCCTAGACGCACTTTGGATCACGTCTTCCGCACGTCTTCTGAATCCCCACGCGCGTTGAACGACGTCTAGGGCACGTCTTCTGAGTCTCTACGCACATTGGACGACGTCTCCGGCACGTCTTCTGCGTCTGAGGAATTCTGAGCACGTCATCGTAAAGTACCTTGGGCGCTCTGCTCGCCTACGCATTTTAAGGCCGTTAGCTTGACGCCTCTTCGCGCAATGGTCCACCGAAATCACAAAAATGCGTCACACAAGCCTCACATGCATATTCGCAGCCCTGTGACATTGCCTGTTCCTAAGCTACACCATTCTACTTTAGTGCACTACTAGAGACCGTTTTACTGCCACCTAGACCCACAAATTGCAGCCGAAAGGATTCGAACTTGACAGAGGTATTGGGCTCCGAACACGCCCGCGCGTGCAATTTGCGGGCTGTCGCCCCACTCGATTGATAAGTTCTATCCTATATGCGTTGTGCACGGAGCACTCCAAAGGCAAGCTGGACAGTCTTAAAGCAATTCATGAGTAGAGCGGCTGGGAAATTTCCGGTAAAACTCCTCAAACGCTTACTCTACAGGCTCTCGCGCCCACTCGATTGATAGGTTCGATTGTGTATGCATTGTTCACAGCGCACTACAAGGACAAGCTGGATAGTCTTAGAGCAATTCCTGAGTAGGGCGGCAGGGAATTTCCGATAAAACTCCCCAAACGCTCACTCTACAGGCTCTCGCGCCCACTCGATTGATTATGTCGCCTATATGCATTGTTCAACTCTATTGATTTATATGTCAAAAGATAAGGCTCAAGCTGCCTGGCTCAAATATATGCCTCTTTTCACAAGTACTTTATTTAAAATAGTTATTTAAAAAAGCCGCTTTGGAACGCTCCAAAGCGTTCTTTTCGGCAATTGACCAAATCATATGCGCAGTACTGCATAACAATGTGAGAACAAATCTTTGTTCCACAAAACAGGCGATCCCACTGGTTATCCACCAAAATAGACTTGAAAAAAATGAAAATTCCACTGAAAAAATCCCTGCCATTTTTCATTCTCAACTTTTGAGCAATACGTATTTGTTTCACATGGAAAAATTTTAATTTTAAAACGTTTTAAAGTTCAGGAGGTTTTATAGAATATGTTTTCTCCGAAATGTGCATTAAAACCAGAGACATAACATGTATTTTACTAGTACACGTATGATAATATGTGTTTTTGCTCGCTGCTATATATTATCCTTTATAAGGAATTAAAAGCAGCTCAAAATAACGATCTATCAGCGGTTGTGGTGGTGCGATTTGACGTCTTTCTTTCCATCATTATGCACAGACGGACGCTCCAGCGCATGTCGAGTGTGCCAGAATCGAAGGACGTTGTTCGTATCTCGTCTAGGTCTCCCATCCCTCCAAGGTCGACATCTATCTGGGAAGGATAAAGCGCTGACGTGTCTAGCGTACCACCACAAGCCACTGCACAGGCCGAATAAGCCTTCAGATGCCCATAGAACATTCTTTGGAATTGGAATGCGTGGCGCATCCCACTATGGGATCATTTTCTGCTGTTCTTTATCCCTATTCTTTCTCATCCTGACACTTCGTGTGTTGTGCCAATGTTGGATAACCAGGCGCAATTAGCGGAAGCACAGTACATATGTGAACTGAAATGTTAGGGGGAATACATTTAGTGCAGGTATTGACCGTGTGTTGCGTAGAATTAATAGAATTTGAACATCCTGCCGTTCCTTTTGCTTCATCTGTATACGGCCCCGTTCAGATGATCACAGTGAGCGAAACTGAAGCAGCCCTGAGGAAGATGAAGTCAGGCAAAGCCACTGATCCAGATGACCTGCCGGCCGACCTGTGGAAGTCGAAGGGCTGGTGCCCTGCTGACTGGCTGACAGAGTTTTTCAATCAGGTTGTTGCTGAGAAGAAAGTGCTTGAAAGTTGGCAGCAAAGCACGACTATCCCGATTTGGAAGAAGAAAGGCAGCCCTGCGGACTGCGCTAGCTACCGTCCGATTCGCCTACTTCCGCACACTATGAAAGTCTTTGAGCGAATTGTCGATAGACGTATTCGGGATGTCGTTCAGCTTTCCAATAATCAGTGTGGTTTCGTTGACGGCTGTGGGACGGTTGATGCCATACACGCCGTTCGTCTTCTGCTAGAGAAGCATAGCGAGAAACAGAAACCGGTGCATTTTGCCTTCATGGACTTGGAGAAGGCCTTCGACCGCGTCCCGCGAGAAGTTATATGGTACGCTTTGCGACGACACGGCGTCCATGAAGAGCTTATTGAGTGGGTGCGCATCCTCTACTCGTGCTCAATAAGCCGAGTACGAGCACCAGCGGGTACCTCGATGGAGTTTCCGATCTCTGTCGGAGTGCACCAGGGGTCTGCGCTATCCCCACTGCTCTTCGTGGTCGTCATGGATGCAATTACACGAGATCTCCAAACAGCAGCTCCCTGGACGTTGCTGTATGCCGATGACGTCATGCTTGCATGCAAAGACAAAGCCGAACTCGAGCGACAGGCACAGGAGTGGTGCGATCGCTTGGCATTGTTCGGACTCAAGCTAAACGTCAAAAAGACGGAGTACCTGACGACGGATATGAATGAGCTCGGATCTATCAAGATCAATGGTACTGACCTCTCACGAGTCACATCTTTCAAGTATCTCGGGTCAACAATTACGCCTGATGGCAGCTTAATGTTGGAGATGAATGCGCGCGTAAGTGCAGCCTGGTCGAAATGGCGGTCGTTGACTGGGGTTCTCTGCGATAAGACAATACCCGAGTACCTCAAGTCGAAGGTTTATAGAACAGTCGTCCGCCCAGTAGCGACGTACGGTGCTGAGTGCTGGCCCGTGACGAGGGAAATTGAAAGCCGCCTCAGTGTAATGGAGACGAAGATGTTAAGGTGGACGGCCGGAGTAACGCGATTGGACCGCGTTCGCAATGACACCATACGACAGAGGTTCGGTGTCGTCCCGATAGCCGAGAAGCTGCGCGAAGCTCGTCTTCGATGGTACGGCCATGTCCTTCGCGCTAACGACGACACTGTCTGTAAGATTGGCCTGAATCTTGAAGTCCCTGGAAAACGGCCCAGAGGACGCCCGAAGCAACGTTGGCTAGACACGTTGCACTTGGACTTAATGATAGCTGGTGTGCATCCCAATCAAGCATTTGATCGGGAGAAATGGCGTCACCACACCAGAAGAGCGGACCCCGCCACCAAGCGGGGCAAACGCTACTGAAAATGAATGATTGACCGTGTGTTGCGTAGCCGCTGACTAGGTGAGAGGCTGCATGCGCTTCAGTAGGTCTGATTCGTGGCCGAAACGGAAGCATTGATTAGCGCTCGATGCCGTCTTCCTCATTAGAACGCGCAGTTCAGTTTCTTCGCAACCGCTCAGGTGAAGAACGCTGAGACATCTACAGTGACCAGCCTCGCGAGACCTCCTACTCCGGTACCCACGATTTAAACTCATGAAAGGTTTACTGCTGTTACTAAGCTATGGATACGCCCAAGTCAGACATCCAACATTTCAACTAAGCACTGCAGACGTTATGAGACGAAAGGTGGTATCTGCGGTCTTCTACGATTATTAGGATGTCCGGAAAGTTCTCAGCGTTTTGAGTGCTTCACTTTGAACTACTATAACTTTCTAAAATCTTATCAGATTTTGTCGAAATAAGCGCCATTCGAATAACCACACTTTTGCCAACGGGTCACCAGTCGACTTATTCCATCAGTGAAAAAACTAGTTGGTCGAGATTCGACAAAATCCACGAAAGCTGTTTTGGCTTGGTCCTGATTGGTGAAGGTTTTACCATCGAGAATGTTCTGAATGTGTTTGAAAAGGTGGAAGTCGGTTGGTGAGAGGTTCTGGAGAATACGGCGGGTGTGGCAGAACTTCAACCCTTAATTCGTTCAACTTTCGAATAGTGATTGAAACGTGTGGGCGGACGTTATCGGCAAAAGAATCGGGCCTCTTCTGTTGGCCAATGCTGGTTGAAGTTTACGCATTTTTCGGTGCATTTCGCTGATTTCCTTAGATAGGACTCTACTGTAGTCGGTGCCAAAAAGTTGTAATGGATCACATCAGCCGCCAACCACCACACAGTCAGTGACCATTACCTTTTTTGGGAGAGGTTCGCCTTTGGAAAATGCTCAGGGGTTCGTCGGCATCCAACCACTGTCGGGAACGTTTCCTTATCATTCAGAATCCACTTTTCATCAGAAGTGATGATTCGATCTAAAACGGGTAGTTTTGTGGCGTAAAAGAACAGAAGAACAAATCTCGAAACGTGACAATTTTTGCCGCTCGCCCAACTCGTGGGGCACCCACTTTTCGAGCTTTTTCACCTTCCCAAGGCGTTTCAAAGCATCCACAACAGCAATTTTACTGACGTCTAGCTCTTTCGCGATCCCGCGAACTGTTTGGGATGGTTCAGCTTCCACCAATTCCTTTAACTCGTCGTCCAGGATTGCTCTAGGTCGACCGCTACGGGGGTCATCTTCGAGGCTGAAATCTCCGGTCCGAAATTTATGAACCACCGGCGCACAGTGGTTTCTCCAACACTACTAGGCGCCTACACTTGATTGATTTGTCGAGCCCAGGGGTGTACGTTTAACGATTAACAATCTACCGATTTACCGGATTTACCGGCATTTTTCGCTAAAAGTTTTTAACGAAATTTAACGACGAAAATTTCCGTTAACGACAGTTTATGCCCCATTCCCGAAAATTTACTTCTTCTTCATGGAAATGCATTTTGGACGAATTTTTGGATGAGCTTTCGCAGCATCGTTGCGATACCGAAGAAGCCTTCTCCTTACTTGGACATGGGCAGTTGATATCGTCCTCATATTTCAAGAATTGCTAGTATTTTTTTAGCTCCTTTATCAATTTATTTGTGTGCGCCCTCACTTTTTTCTGCCGTAGTTTCGCGTTTTTGGATTTCCTAGGCCATTTCTCGCATTTGATTGCTTCGCTTGGCATTGTTCGGGTTAGTTCTTCATATTCATATTGAATTTCGGACTGCGCATGCCAACGATTCTGCTTATCATTTTCGTCCTCTTTGAGGGCTCTCTTACCAGTTTCTTTTAGGAGGAGCAAGTTAGTACACACGTGCCCGTGTCTCTTATGAATTCTCTTGGAATATAGAGGAGAAAGAGGTTGACAATTTAAATCTACGTTCCTTATGTGGCAGAGACAAAAATACTCAATGCGGAAAAATTCGATTCGATTAACAATTTGTCAACGGTCTGTGGCTTCTTGATTCTCTGCTTCTTTCTGATAAAGGAAGCCATTCTGAGTTCACAGTTAGATCTGTGAACTTCGTAAATATCTTCCAAAGACAAAATCTGCCAAAGAATTGATGATCCCTGCCTGATCTGAATTCTTCATTAAAACATTCTGTAATTTACAAAACAATTATGGCAGTATAAAAGAATCTTGGGTTGTGCGTGCGAGTGCAGCTTCTGTAAAAAAGTGTTGTCAGGACAAATGAAAAACAATCAGCCTTACCGTGCATAGCACTTTGGACCATCCCAGAAACTGGACGACTTTTCGCAAGCTAAACGAACCACGCATAGCAAGAAATTTGTTACTCTAGAAAACTTGATGCTACTGTTTGGTTTTGAAATCTCGATGATAATTATCGTTTAGCAGCTGTTGTTATTTGTTGTGAAGACGAAGACACAGTCGTATATATAATTGCCATGGAGTCGAAAAAATGTCTAAAAAAAGATCTGGTTTTTTATACAGACTGATTGCAGCTAAGAGAAATTTTATTTAACGAATTTACCGAATTTACCAATTTTAACGCAAAATTTTTTCGTTAAAAATTTTCGTTAAAAATTTACCGAAAAGAATTTAACGCACACCCTTGGTCGAGCCGTCTCGGCCGCGAATTGTCCCGATTTGAAGTTAAAACAAAATACCGTTCAGAACTGCTTCTTCGACATACTTCAATTAGCCCTTCAAGAACAGAATTATAAATCAACGGTGAAACTAAATTAATAATTAATAAAAGGATAAAGGACGGCGTTACTCAATCCCTTCTGGGATGCGCCAGCGCATTCTACTTCTACGGGATGTCGTGGAGGCGACATGAATGCGTATTTGGCCATACAATGACTTGCGGTGACCAGCCGATGAACAAGTCAGCGCTTTATCCTTCCCAGACAAGTCTGGTACCAATTCACCGACCCCGGAGGGATGGAAGGCTTGGTTGGCCTGGGCGGGAAATCCGAACCAGGAACCTGGTATCGGGTGCACGCGACAGTCGTGCCTCCTCCGACTGCGCTACACGCGCCCAAATTAATAATTAAATTATTCAAATTATCAATTAAATTATTCAAATTAATTAATTTAATTATTCAATTACATAGAGCGAAAAATTCTGTACAGAAAGTAGCATTAATGCACAATGTAAGTTGAGTTTTTACTTAATAATAGATGAATGAAAAATAGTAGCATAAAACGCTGAAAATTTTCCGGACAACCTAATAGAAAATGTTAAGATAGCTGGTTCCATAGCCTCATGCTTATATCTTCGTTTTCAGAGTAGTGAAGCTCGATGCATTCGAAAATTTATTGACGACGTCAAGCCCTTCTTCAGCTATGAAAGAACCATGGCGCCTGTACATAATGTATTACACCATATACCTTCAATAGCAACAAAACGACGGACGCACTACAGAGCTGGGCTACACGGGAAGAAAGAGGGTAGGGCCAAGGACTTCCAGTAGCGTGACATGGCCGACTATTAGATGCACGGTCTTATGTAGAATTGTGGGAGTGACGGGTCCCTCGTTTCTCAATGTCTCCGTCCTCCGCAGCAGGCACATCGCTTACTATTAGAGACTGATAAGGCTCATTGCGCACTTCATTTCTACCCTTCTTGTTGTTGGGTAGTCGCCAGTGCTCTATTTCAAGCACGTTCTTGATCTTCCTCTCCACTGGACCTGTTAGATTCCTATGGAGGATCGAGACTCATAGCTGTAGTAGTGGATCACCTAAATGTCTGAGGGTGCGATCTCTGAGAATAGACTGGCTCTGAGGGCTTCGCAGTGCTCTATAGTTTTCAACCATTATAATATATAATGTATAATATATAATATATAATCACCTGTATCACCTGTCGTCCCGTTGATCATCGACTTGCTCGAGCGGGCGCCAGCAGCGTCTCCATTCGTCCCTGCCGCGCGCCAGAGTGCTCCAATGGATCCTCCTCGCTCGAGGGAAACGAAGAGCGTCATATCGGTCGTTCAGGGCTTTCACGAAGAAGTCCGACCAACGCGTTGGTGGGCGTCCTGGTCTCTTATAATATATAATATATAATTCAACAGAAACTCATACAAAGTGGTCTCTCTGCTTTGCCTATGTTGAATTTCTTACATCTCACGCAGATGCGGGTGCCGCGGACCCGCCATGACAACGGCGGGTGGTGCGGCACCCGCAGAGATACTGTACGCAATACTGCGTACTTTTGCCGGCAGTTGCGACCTAAGAAGCGTTTTCTAAGCCGAGTAAGAAGTTCTTGAATGTAAGCCCCGAAATCTGATAGAACACTCCTTATAACTCAACGGTTCTGTACCATTTTGCACTTGCTCTCACGTTTGTCATTCTACCTCCACTAAAAGTTCTTCGGTTGACAAACAGCTCGGAGATAATGTGGTACCCCTTGTGAGTAACAGCATTCCCTCTTGTTGAGTCCGGGAAGTCTGTCCGATGCAGTTGTAGCTCATTCTAAAAAGAACGGTCTGCTTTGTTGTTGCATTTCTGTGCAAGGGTTTTCCCTAAACCTCACACGGCTAACTTGTGGCTGAAAGGCCACGAAGATTTGCATTGCAATTAAGGTTACGTTATATCGTGCAAAGGCTTTTTTTTTGCGTTACGTTTTGAGTGCAGGATTCATACGCCTCCATTTGTCGACACTACGGTGATTACATTGTTGGTTGTCAAGCTTCTTTATGGGCAGAAATTATGCACCAACCTATTGTATTCCTAGCATGTAGATTCGTTTAAAAAATGCTTACAAATATTTGTGTTGTAGAATCTCATGTAAAGCTGTTGAGCCAAGATTGGTATACTCCTTTATTCGGCTTACGTTTTGGCGTAACCGCCTTCTTCAGAGCCTGGAGAAGACAAAAGGAGTTGGAAAAATTACCCGCCCAAGGATCATTTCAAGTTACAGGAGCTGGGTTACGGGTGAAAGGGTGAAAGAGCACGCTGATGGGTTGAATAAGTGCAAGGTCTCTACTCCATTGGAGGAGCACAGACTCCGAATCCATAATGGCACGACGATTGGGGTGGAGGTGACGATCCGATATTGCAGCGCGGAAGACCCTGGAGGCGTTGTGGATAGCGTTCAAGAACCCCACAATCAACAGGGAAGAGGAGCGGGTGGCCGCTATTCAGGAGCTGGCTCCATTTGCCGACCTCCGTGGGCTTCACCCAGGAGGGCGCCAACCAGAAAGTCGCTGAGGATGGGACCCGAAGGTAGAGTTTCATTCATCCACGTCTTTCTCCATCCGAGGGTGACTTAGCAGTCTCTCTGCTGTCTTATAAGGTCAGTCGGGTTGCCTTACTCCCCTTTTCGTCTCATTCCATCACTTGCTCCTGAAGCTCCTGTAACTTGAAATGATCCTTGGGCGGGTAATTTTTCCAACTCCTTTTGTCTTCTCCAGGCTCTGAAGAAGGCGGTTACGCCGAAACGTAAGCCGAATAAAGGAGTATACCAATCTTGGCTCAACAGCTTTAGATGAGATTCTACAACACAAATAAAGAACAGCATGCCAAGATTCAACGACAGTCGAACATGGAACATGCTTACAAATAGATTAGCTATAATCGACACCAATCTATTACGCCCCTGGCGGGTCTCACTCGCAGCTCCTGGCACTGCGCTCTGCCAGAGCGGGAGAAGTTGGGCCGTGTCCCGGAGCCGCGAACTGCCCAGCTACGGCCCAAGATCTGCCCAGCTACTGTCCAAGATCTCCCCAGCTATGGCCCAAGAATCTCAGTCATAATTTTTGAGGGCAGCACGTGCTGCCCTCAAAAATGATGAGTGCTGCGAGCTGGGCAGGTGGTTCCGCCCACTTTTGCATTCTTAGGCCGTAGCTGGGCAGATCTTGGGTCGTAGCTGGACAGTTCGCGGCTCCGGGACACTGCTCAACTTCTCCCGTCCGGCCAGAGCGGGTGAGAGCCGCCGTGAACTGCGGCAGCCCGG
>OX375865.1:457733-522968 GCA_947359475.1 Heligmosomoides polygyrus bakeri
ACTCGCAGCTCCTGGCACTGCGGGTGAGAGCCGCCGTGAACTGCGGCAGCCCCCGGGGGCCTTTGCGTGCGGCGGCTCCGCGACAACTCGTCCGCGCCGCAGCTTCCACCACAGTGGCAGCATGGGTCCCATTGCGGCGGGAGCGATATGGACGAGTTCTGGGGTGCTGCCACGAGACTCTGTAGAGGCCCTTAGGGCCGCCGGGGGGGGGGGGGGGGGCGTGAGATAGATGGGTGTCGATTATAGTTCATCTATTTGGAGACGTTTTTTCAGACGATTCAACGGCTGTCATCACAAGGGCTATTGCATTATCTTCGACCTGCTTGTCAACCGAGGAACTTTTAGTGGAGGTAGAACGACAGAAGTGGGAGCAAGCGCAAAATGGTACAGAACTGTTGAGTTATAAGGAGTTTTCTATTAGATTTCGGGGCTTACATTCAGGAACTCCTAACTTGCCTTGGAAACGCTTCTCCACCCAACTAAAGGCGTTTTGCTTACTACATCTCTGACATTCTTAGAGGTCGCAACTGAAGGCAAAAAATACGCAGTAATGCGTACAGTAACTCTGCGGGTGCCGCACCACCCGCCGTTGTCATGGCGGGTCCGCGGCACCCGCAAGACTCTGCTGCCGGCCTTATGGTAAGACATCGCATCCTCAGGAATGCACGCGATCCACTACCACAGCTGCGGGTCTCGATCGTCCATGGCAATCTAACAGATCCAGTGGAGGGGAAGATCAAGAACGTGCTTGAAATAGAGCACTGGCGACTACCCATCAACAAGAAGGTGAAAATGAAGTGCGCAATGAGCCTTATCAGCCTCTAATGGCAGGCGATGTGCCTGCTGAGGATGACGGCGACATTGAATGACGAGGGACCCGTCACTCCCACAATTCTACATAAGACCCTGCATCTAATAGTCGGCCATGTCACGCTACTGGAAGTCCTTGGCTCTTCCCGTCTTTCTCCACTTGTAGCGCAGCTCTGTAGTGCGCCAGTTGTTTTGTTGCTATTGAATGTATAATATATGGTGTCATTTATAATGTATAGGCGACATGGTTCTTTTAGACCTTAAGAAGGGCTTGCGTTCCGAAAATTCGTAAATAAATATTCGACTGCATCGAGCTTCACTGCTAAGAAAACGAAGGTTAGAGAATTGCCGAGCTTCTTCCGACTTGCGACCCGTTCTTTGTTTTCCTAAACACCAGCACTACTTTCGTCGGCCCCGCGTAACAGCTTAGCATGTCATCAGTGTTTCTGACAGAGCGCCATCAATATCGTGCGGGGTTAGCAGAGTAAAAACAAGGTTCTTGCGTGCTACTCCCGTGCACACGTGGTAAACAAGAGATTCTTGGAGTAAACAACGCGACACAACAACAGCTCCTCAGCTATAGAAAACAACGAGAGATAGGTTCTAGCGCTCCTGGGATGCGCCGTACATTCATTTTTGACCTCGTTGTTCAGGCGACTGCTTATGTTTGATGTATCATCCCTCGATGGTTGTTCGATCTTGCGAATAAACCCTACCTAACTATTAACGAATATTGACAATATTCAGGGACTTATTGTCCACCATGAAAAGGGAAGAATCGCGAGATCGGTGTCAGTCAATGAAGTGCATGCTGTCTCCCGCGTTCTCCTCCCCTCGGCGTTTTTTGTCGTTATGGTTAGTCTCCGGGGAGGGGGGGAGGATCTTTTCCGGCCGCATTGAACGAGGGGAGGGGCGGAGGGAGGTCAGGGAACCTAAAACGAAATGTACAGTCAGTGCTTTGATTGGTTGTCGCATACTTCGAGGCTCCTCCCTCTCCGCGTAGGGCAATAGATCCCTTTGTACCATAAGTGTACAGCGTGCGGCTCTTAAACACGGACAAATTTCGATTTAAATTTATCCCCGTATCGTAGTTCCGCCAGAGATCTTGATTTGCGTCTTTGAAAGCCAAAAGCCTCTAGAAAACAGTGAGAACCTCAGAATGGCCTCGATGTTGCATATAAGTGCGGTTATCGAAAGTATCCCAGCTGGGCGTTCGCCAGCTGTAATGATTCGATTCTTCGGATAGTCGACATCGACTGTTTACGATATTGAATCAGGTACAATCCTCCTGAGGAGTCTGAGGAAGGTTCCGCAGATCCACGAGGAAGACTATTCGCGGGAACGCGTGTCAAGAAGAAGTGATGAAAGGTATAAATACAGTTTTCAGATAATCTTGCGCAAGATGACCTGAAAACTATATTTCTACCATTCTCAAGTCAAAAACGGGGACTTCTCAAAGTAATTGGGACACTTTTTACGCGAAACTTGACATTTTCCAAATGAAAATGAGCTTCTTTCAGATTAAAGCACACTTTCTCTAAGAATATCAAAATAGGTTGTTTTCGTAATAGGGAAATTTTTATATTACTTTCCTAGGAAATTTTTCACCTGTCCCAAAAGGGAGAATACAGTGTTTGAAATCTCACACTGTTTAAATTTCCAGGAAAAATAATGCATCTAAGCTTCATTCAGAGTGTATGAAAGCAGCACTTTTTCAACTCATTAAAATAAGAGATCGTGCCACGTGCTCGTTCTACATCTCGCAATCCTTCTTTGATTGATAGCGAAAATTCTGTTCGCGTGGAGCTCCCTTCCTGTGTACGGTACAAGAGACGGAGATGTAGAAAATGGGCAAGTATGTATATTATCGTTCCGTAGTTTAAGGTAAGCAGCAGTTATTTTATTTGTTTAATATTTATTGCGCTCAAAGGTGCGTATAACCTTTTGCAAACCGTCATGCAAGGCTAAAGACAGCTCAGTGCTGAAAAAAACGACGGAAAACAACAAAAATTAAACAGCTTTCTAGAAACATAGCTGATAGAAAAAACAATGAAAAGAATTCGCAAACAGCATAGTACTAAAGGATAAAAGGATAAAGAACGGCGTTACTCAATCCCTCTTGGGATGCGCCACGCATTCTACTTCTACGGGATCTCGTGGAGGCGGATTTGAATGCGTATTTGGCCATACAATGACTTGCGGTGGCCAGCCGATGAACAAGTCAGCGCTTTATCCTTCCCAGACACGTCTGGTACCAATTCACCGACCCCGGAGGGATGGAAGGCTTGGTTGGCCTGTGCGGGAAATCCGAACCAGCAACTAGGTATCGGGTGCACGCGACAGTCGGCGCCTACTCTGACTGCGCTATCCGATACCAGTACTAAAACGCGTTTAAAATACCTTCTTCAAAGCAATAGTTACACTGTCAATCAAATAAAAACCGCGACGTGCTGGACGAGTGCACAGTGCTATCTCTTATTCTAATCTATTCACAAATTGATGCTTTCCTGCAATTTAAAGTAAGCTTTAATCCATTGTTTCCTTGAAGAATCAAAAATCTAAAGATTTGAATTATAAATTTTTAATAAAGTAGGAATAGTAGGTTTCCTAGGGATTTTTTTTTACCTTCCTGGAGTGTCTAATCAATCCGGAAAACGCTTTTTTATTTATTTGGATGGAGACATGGCGTAATCTAAATCTGCAACAAGGCTTTTGATTTTCTGTCTTTCAACAATAACACTATAGCAGGGTTCTATAGCACAGTTTCAAGAGCAAGAAAACAATATTTTCATGTTGGATTTGACGTGGAGATCCCAATGTTGTCCCAACACATGTTTTACTCATAGTATAAATGCCATTTGCGTGTTTTTTCGCAGTTGAAAAATGAACACTAAATTGCGGTTGACATTTCTTAAAATAGCGATTTCGATGATGGATTTGGATGTGACAAAAAGCGACCCAGAATTAGTGAACTGAAGTAAACCAATAGGCTAAGCAGTCAGGCGTTATCTGTCGACCAAATAAAGGAACCCGTGTCTGAGACAGGCTCTATTAATGTTTTGGAGGTAGAAATCTGTAGATTAAGCCAACTAAGGGCCTGCTCATAGTACAGGAGCGTCAGGAGCGACTGTCCACCGTGCAAAGAGTACGTATCGATTTTTGCCAGGCGAATGCTCGGCGTTGACTGATTCCTCTGCTTTGCACTCACAACTATGAACAGGCACTAATGGTGAATGTAGTGGTTCCAGTGTCTTAGCAATTCTACTCACCCCCCCCCCCCCCCCTCCTCCCCCGCCCCGCTGTGGATACATGTCGCGAAGGGGCACAGCATTGGGAGGTGGGAACGCGCCAGCCAATCAGGCCACATTGAATCGGCGTCCCATTCAAAGAGGGCATGCCGCATGTACCGGCAAGGCATTTAAATTTTATAATGTATGTTATTACAGAGAAGATAGACCCCGGAGTTTCCTTCCCTTCCTCGTTCTGTGGGAAACCTGTTTACTTGAGCGCCAGTACCGAATGCACTAATAAAAATACGATTAAAGCCCACCAGAGAAATTTTCAGCAACGGTAGCGTAGAGCAAGCCTCTAGGTGTCAAACTCAAACAGACTAACATTGGAGCGCGACATCCAGTCGCCATTTACGGCTATCCTAGGACGGATTGCTTCTGCTTAATTCTTGCTGATTTCAATAGTTTCTCAGGCGCAGTCCTAATCGGGGCAGAGTGGGAGGGGGGGGGGGGGGGCGGTGGGGGTGAGGAGAATTGCTAAGACCACTTGCAACCAAATCGGAATAGATGCATGGCGTAAGAGCGCGCGATAGGAGCTGCAGCATACTTTTTCGATGCGCCGCACACGTGGGCTGCGCCGACGTCCACGTGAAGACTCGATCGATGCGCATCGTTCTCTTGTACGCGAGCGGTGGCGATGATGGCAGACGGATCGTGGCGCAACGGATGGTGCGTTGCTTCATGCGGATGAGGTCGGGGTTTGGTTCTCCGGCGTCGCGTAACTTTTGCATTTCAACTGATTGGTTGAGATTTAAGAGGTTTTGTGCGCATTTTTCCAGCTATATGCGCTTCGGCGCGAGGAGCACAGAACCCAGCTGCGGATTACCCCTGGGCGACGAAAGGAGTTTCCACACGAGCAGCTTGGATGGACCACCCCCGGAGTCTCTTCCCCAGCCCAGCTGCGCATTTCCCGGCTAAGCAGTTTTACTGCGCTCAGAGTCATCAAATGGAGATATGCGTGCTTCAGTGTTAAGCGCTCGCGCGAGGGAGACCATGCTCCAATCCAAGTTTTGTGCTCAAAATCTATTCCGATTTGGTTTTAGTGGTCATAGACTCGGGGGTGAGGCCTGCAATATTAGTGAAAACTAAGAGAAAAAGTAATAAACTCGTTGAGAAAAAAGTTGGTTAAGAATCTGTTAAATCTCTGAAAATGTCCGTTAAGTCGTTAAGCCAGATTTTGACGAAAAATGCCGTTAATTCATCAACCGTCAAATGTGCACCCTGGTCGAAAGCCCTACATCGCCTCTCTACTACCACTCAGCAGTGTCCACGGAAGAAAACCGACGTCGAAACAACCCCGCCCGTCCCCTCCCCGTCGCATCCCCCGCCCCTGGTTCCCGATGACAGGGCGGCTCGGGCTCCTCCGCGGCTGAGGGCGGCGGCCACGGGTGCACGCGCGTGCGACCTGGGTGCGGCGGCGGCAGAGCGCAGAGAGGCCAGAGTCGAGCGAGCGAGAGCCGGCGGCCCCTGCGTCCCTGCCACTCGGGCGGTCGATCGTCGCCCGTGCGTCGCGTCTGCGTCAGCTGATTGCTGTGCCCGGTGCTGCTCGGGCTCCCGTACTCGCCGGGGACCTTCCTGCTCAGTACCCGGGGCGTTGGCTTCGTCGGGGGTCATCTGGCCGTCCTTCACGCGAGCCGGAAGACGGTCGTGGCCGCGGGATCTCGCCGGCGCCCTGGGGATCTCCTTAGAATACCACGGGCATGCGGTGTACTCCGTGGCTCCCACATACCTAGGCTCTGACTGGGGTCCGAAGGGCCAGATTTTCATGTCTCTCTTCACGTGTCCACACTTCTCAAGGGGCACTACGGCTTCAAGACGCACAGTAGCAAGGCTGTCGCCTGCACCCGATTCCAGGTTCTTGGTTCGGATTTCTCGTCCAGACCAACCAAGCCCTCCATGCCTCCGTTATCGGTCAATTGGTACCAGGTTTGTCCGGGAAGGATAAGACACACCGATTTCTCCATCGGCTGGCAAGTCACTGCATAGGCCAAATACGCATTCAAATCGCCTCCACGAAATCACGTAGAAGATCGCGTGGCTCATCCCAAGAGGGGTTTATAAACGTCGTCCTTTTTAATACGGGTTGGGAGGGGACAGTCCCTATTAGGCTGTTATAGTTCCGACATGCAGCCCACGGTAGAATAGAATATTTGATGTCCTAGTGAACGCCCTCCACGCACTAGGACTTGAACGTCTTTCAAATCAAAACGAGTTTCTTGCATATTAAGCTAGAGACTCTCCAAGATGATCTTTGTTTAAGAAAAACTTCTCTTTTTGAAATTTGAATTTTGAAATTGAATTTGAAATTTTCCTAACTCATCTGCTTGCTTCACTTGCTCCAACCATGCTAGGGAACGTTCAGAGCTCCATTGCGGCGCAGCAAGACATTATGATAATCTCACATATCGATTATTCGCGCGGCCTGGTCGATATAGGTACTTATCATTTCGTCGGGTCGCACCGCGATGCATCGTGAACATCCCCTTACATTTCCAGCTCCAAATATGCAAGCTGAATATATGCAGAATATGGGTTTGGTGGGTGCATTTTTATGGCGATCAATTTTTATTCCTTTTCCCTCGTAGGAAGAATTCACTTCACTGGGAGGAGGACGGTTGTCTTTGTGGATGTAGGATTTGGCCACTTACTATTCAACTAATGGGGTCCATTCTCCGCCGCCCACCCTTCGGTAGGGAGTAGTAGTCGCCAATCCTTTTGTAGGCTAAATCAGTGTTTCATCGATGTCAGACCGCAATTTTATTTGATCCATATTTTCTGCATGGGTTACGAACCACCCAAACTCACCGCCATTATCCAGAGTTGCTTCTTAACGTCTCATGATAGCGGCAGGTTGTCCGCCAGAATAGAAGGCGAAAACGACTAAAATGCTATCCATAAGGAGCATCTTAAGGCCCCCGCACACTTCTGCTTCAACGCCGCAGCCTTATCCTTAACCATAGGGCAGGGACGCAGAGCTCGCCGCCGGCGGCGTCCCTGCCCTATCCTTAACCATAGCGGCGAGCGGCGTTGCCGCAGAAGTGTGCGGCGGCCCTTACTTTTCTTAAAGTCGGCGACGAGAGGGAAGTATATCTGCAAGGTTGTCCCCAAAGGCTATCTAACGTGGAGAGAAACGTGTTTTGTCGTGTTGTAAGTATGCTGTCATGTTTTAGTGGCCTAGTCGGGGTTCATTTGCCTCACTTACTCCCTTTAGACTGGTTTTCTGTTACTACGGTTGACAGTTCACTATTATTGTGTTAGCTTGGCATGGAAGTTCTGGCGGTTTTTGTGCGACACCTTTTCGTTCGTTTGTTATTGAATCAATATTCAACTTACTTCACATTTTTATGCAACGTCTAATATGGAATTATTCGCTCTCTCTGGCTGAATAATTTGTGTTTCACCTATGCTTAATAGTTGCGTTTCTTCGAAGGCTTGCTGAAGTGTGCCGAAAGAGCACTTCCGAATGGTATTTTGTTTCAATTTCAGAGTGAGCCAATCCGCTGTCAAAGCAGCCTGGCGAATCAACCATGTGTAGCGCCGAATAGTGTTGGAGAAAGAACTGTACAACAGTGGTCCGAGAAATTTCGTTATGGAGATTTCAACCTTGAAGATGTACCTCGAAGCGGCAGACCTACAGCAATCCAGGACGGCGACTTGAAGGCCTTCATGAAAGCGAATCCATCGCAAACAGTCCGTGAGATTGCGGAAAGTCTAGGAGCCAGTAAAACTGCTGTTTCGCAAGGTTTGAAATGCCTCGGAAAGATGGAAGAGCTCGAAAAGTTCTCGCATTTCGAAATCGGTTCTTCTTTGCTTCCCCAGAACGACCCGTTTTTGGATCGAGTCGTCACATGTGATGGAAAGTGGGTTCTAAACGATAACCGAAGGCGATCAGGACAGTGGGTTGGTGTTCACGAACCCCCTGGCACTTCCCAAAGCCTAAATCCCCACCAGAAAAAAGACGATGGCAACAGTTTGGTGGCCAGCTGCTGGCGTGATTCACTACAACTTTCTGCAACCACGCCAAGCCATTACAACAGAGTCCTACTGCATCCGAATCGACGAGATGTACAGAAAACTGCGTGATATGCAGCGGGCACTGGCCAACAGGAGAGGTCCCGTTCTTCTGCGCGACAACGCCCGACCACGCGTTTCGCAAATCACCATGCCAGCACTAAACGAATTACGAGTTTAAGTTTTGTCCCACCCGCCATGCTCACCAGACCTTCGCCTACCGCTCTTTTAAGCACCTTCAGAACTCTCGCTGGTAAAACCTTCGTAAATCAGGACCACGCAAAAACAGCGTTTTTAGGATCTGTGGAATCTCGACCATACAGTTTTTCACGGATGGAAACGGAATTGGTCAACAAGTATCGCGTTGGAAAAGTTGTCCTGATTCGAATGAATCCTGTGGGAACGAAGGAAGTTACGATCGTTTGAAGTGACTCGCAACTAAATTGCCAAAGGTAGCAACGAGTTGTCCGCCAGGGGCCGTATGCTCGTGTTCCCCGTTGGGGCCTGTTCATACTTCGCGACAGCAGCGACAAGAGCGCAGCGCGCGTGGCGTGCGCGGCGTGCGCAGCGTGCGCAGCGCGCGGAAGTATGAACAGGCGACAAGAGCGACAAAAGCGACTGGGGCGTCGGGCGTAGTGTGGTGTACGTAATTGCACCATAACTTCGTGGCCTAAAATATCAAGTGAATAGAGGTCTTCACGTCTAACTTCAACTTCATTTGCATTAGTTTTTGGAAACTGAAACAGACACAAGCAAAGAGTTGTATTAGTAAAAAGTTTCCGGAAACTGAGATAAACACAAGCAAACAGACATATTTCTAGTCAAAAAAGTTGTTAGAAACTGAAACAGACGGAAGCGAACAATCATATTACCTACATCGTCAGTCTGGCACTCAAAATAGACATAAAAGCCCTCCTTGCCTTTGTGTGAAGAACGTCCGAACAGAAATTGTTTCCTTCCAGCACTAGTGCGGTGTAATTACATACTCCACACTCCGTTCGTCGCCCCAGTCGCTCCCGGCGCCGGCGCGAAGTATGAACAGGCGACAAGAGCGACAAGAGCGACTGGAGCGACGGCGCCGGCGCTCGAGTATGAACACTTTTCGGCGGCGCGCGCTCGGTTTTAATCGATATGCATGTTTTGCACGGGCTACAAGTCGCTCTTGTCGCGAAGTATGAACAGGCCCTTGGGGGAAAATCGATCAATATCAACATATCACATCACGCCCCAATCCCCCATTGGGGGAACTCGGGGTAGACGAGCATACGGCCCCAGAAGTTGGACGAGTTTGTCCATAGCATCCAGGCGACCGTTGCGGGACCACGCGGCAGCCCACGTTCAAATCAACGCGCGGTGCCGTTGGATAGGCCTCTGATGATCATTCCTCCGAGCGTTGTCCGAGTTTTTTGTGTTCCCTATCGTTTTCTTCAAATCTTTCCGGATTGATGGCCGGAAAGCATAATAAACGAGGAGGAAATCAACAAAGAGCATAAAACACTGAGGAAAGTCGAAAACTGACAGAAAGGAGGGAGAAGCCGTATATATAATCCCATGCGTGAACTACAGTCGAAGTACACGTGCGAACACGTAGGAGATGAGTTTTGGTTACCCCGGTTAGATGTAAGAAATATATTGTATTCACATTTGAGTGACTTTGCATTGAACTAGTTGCAATTTTGACTGCTCATTGTTCCTCGCGTGAGTACTGCAGAGGACATCACCCTTTAAATGTCTCTCTATGAGGGCAACCTATTGTTAATTTCAAGCATTCACAACTTACTTCATCACAGTGAATTGGACCACATCCTGCTTCGGCGGTTGGAGCGGATCACGATGCAATGATATCAGTTGCGAGAGCTCACAGTTTTCTTTCAATTCGATAAAGTCACTGCCTGCTAAAGGCATTCTCTTCGTGGCACTTCTAGCAGAAACCAGTCTTGAGTGATGGTTATTGATCATAGTGCTGAAAGCACTGTGATAAGTAACCATCACTCAAGACTGGTTTCTATTAATACTATTAATACTATGTTGTTGTTGTATGTTTCTATTAATACTTGGAAATTTAACTCTTGTCTTCTACAATCAGGCTGCCCGCACTTGGGTTTGGGTTAAGCACTGCTTACACTGTCCAGAGCACCTGACGTCTGAAGTAGTGCCTGTGTTCTATAACCTGAACCAGTGATGCGGGGAACAGGATTAAAGAAAATTCAGTAGATGAAGGAGAGCAGGTGACACAGCTTACTTAACGGGTAACCCAGTGCCGAAAGATTATGAACGAGACAGCTTTATCCTAAAGCTAATAACTTCAAAGCCTTTACTCTTTCTCTTGTTTCTACCTCTTTTCTTCCGTCCGTTGTCTATGTTTAAAGCACAACGGGTTTCTGTTCTCTGCGGTCCACACGTTGGCAGAAATAGGGTTCGGGGGGGGGGGGGTGGTTCACTCCCTACTGAGTGGTTGTACGCCTTGGTAAGAAAGCATGTGTAAGTCCAGATACTTCAGGGGCCGTAGGCTATTCTCGCCCGACTCGGGGACGGGGACGACGCGAAAAATCGATGGTGCATGTGCATACCGGGATGTGGGCGGTCTCCGCCTTAAACCCGGCCGGGTACGGTTGGGGAGAGAATAGCATACGGCCCCAGAAATGGCCTGCCTCACAATCAGTTCACTGTATGGGTAGAACACATCAGTGCTGCGAAAAGATTCCGGTTTCAAAAAGCACAAACCGTTTTGTAGGGCCGTCACTCATGGTCACCCCGAACTCTATTTGCGCCCACACGGCCTAAGCCATAGCCCTTCATCAACTTTTTCATGGCACAGGACCGACCTTATCTTATCAAGGCCACCATGATTACTATCATCGCAGGCCATAGGTAGATTCCAGTGGCCTTTCCAAGGGTTTCAAGCGGTGTCCATCAACGTCATCGATTTTAAAGCGCGTCGTGGAGTTGGGGGTTTTGTCCGCAACGCACTGAGGCCTTTGTTCGTCGAATATTTGGTGTGGCCCTATGTCATTTGTGATCTTCTTCTGGTTTTATGCGCCTTCCCCTCGTTTTTTCTTCAAGGAGGTCGTAGTTTTAGTCATTGTGGATACTATTTGATAGTGTGGAACTCGGTATATGTGTGTTCTGTTGCTTAAACACTCCTTCTAGGCGTTATTTTGAAAAAGTGAGTGATTTCAGGTTTTGGAAGAGGCAAACCCTTTTCTTGCGCTTGGTAAAAACTTGATGTAAGACGCTTCTCAAATTGCTGAGGTCCGGCTCCGTGGGCCTTAGAGCATTTCGAAACACCCGACCGGCATTCTTCGTCGTATATGTCATCAGATTTGAACAGTTTCGAAACTTCGTTCATGCATGCGTACCATTGATTAACGATTCGGCAGCGCTGTCGGTCGGCTACAATTTCGTCTCTTTTGAATGTCTCTTCACTGCGCTGCTCGCTAGATATTGATTCTCTCCTATTGTATTCGCGACACGCTTTTTACGTCCATTTTCGCTGTTCGTTTGCGCCCAATACACTCATCACTTCGCTCGATTCCTATGTCCAGCTGCCTACCAACAGCTCTGCTTTCAGGGGAAACTTCTGCGTCGCATCAGGGGATCATCATCTGCCTGCTGAAGATCATACGAACGCGGCAGAAGGGGATAGGTGAAGATTCCTCCATCACGTGGTGCGTCGTGGCACTTCCATTATGGATGGAATTGATCCGGACGTACTGCTAGAATGGCTGCAAACCGGTATCGGCGACGAGAGGGATCTCCAGGTAGGCTACGGTTTCCACTTTTCTTGCCTTTCGATTCTTGTTCGGAAATCTGGTATTAGTCATAGCCGTCACTGCCGTCTTCCAGAGATTCTGACCATTCTACGCAAGCATGTCTTATTCACCATTCCAGATGATGGCCCTGGAGCAGCTGTGCATGTTGCTGTTGATGTCAGACAATATTGATCGATGCTTTGAGTCATGTCCTCCGCGAACGTTTCTTCCGGCGCTCTGTAAAATATTTTTGGATGACACCGCTACGGAAGCGGTGCTTGAGGTTTGTTGGAGACTACTGGCAGTTTGTTTTTCAAGTGACTTGGCGACCTATACAACCGGAGCCCTTTTTGCGGCAAAAAATTTGATGTTTGGAAGAAAGTGGGCTTGGTATGGAGCATCAGCCAATGTCCTGACTATGTTCCCCTCTTGTCAGAAGAGCTGTGACTTTAGGTTATTTCCCTTGTGCAATCCTGTAATGCACTGCTCTTTAAAAGTATGAGCAAATGGACATTCTTAGGCTTCAAAACATCTACATCACTTCGCTTAAAAACCGTCAGATTCACATGAAGCATCTCCGTTACTGGTTTACAAAATCAGTCAAGATTCAAGCCATTGACTGTCATTGTTCTCAAACGCTGGGTCATTAGCACAAGAACAATTTAAACAAACCGGTCTAAACGAAAATGGCCGCGACATCCATTAAGGCTCCATGAACAGAAAAGTTAATGAATCCTTTTACTTATACATTATATCGTGGATGGGTATATGTCGCGTAGGTGAGCAGCATTGGTAGGTGGGAACGCCTAAACCAATCAGACTGCATTGAATGGGCATGCCGATCAGAGAGGGCGCATTCAGTCGGTACCCTGATGGTCTGGCATGTGTTCGGACTGTGCTCTGTTTGGTTGTTATTGGCTGGCGCGCTCCCACCTACTAATGCTGCTCACCTACGCGACATGTACTCGTGGATGTAATTTAATCCGAGGCTGGCCCATGCAATCACTTGAGGTGAGCACTGTACATTGCATCCAATCGAAAATCTTGGGATAACAGCGATTTCGCGGTCAACTGATTGTTGGATGATTCGAATAAGGGCGATTTTGCGGGCCTCGGGTTTTTAGATGATTCGGATCGGAATATCCGAACGGGATAACTGAAAATGTTTCATTCGATGCATTGAACCGACCAGAAGTCTTCGGATAATTGCATCATTCGGGTGCGGCAATTTCGCGCCTCAGATTGTTGAATGGAACAGTTCTGATCGTGATACTCGAATCAGAT
This sequence comes from Heligmosomoides polygyrus bakeri, assembly GCA_947359475.1. Lineage (NCBI taxonomy): Eukaryota > Metazoa > Nematoda > Chromadorea > Rhabditida > Heligmosomidae > Heligmosomoides > Heligmosomoides polygyrus. The sequence continues at coordinate 470,881 of OX375865.1, forward strand.
CTCCGAAAATGGTTCATTCGAATTGAATGTATAGTCAGCACCAGGGGTGTGCGTAATTACGATTTACGGCGATTTTTGGGGGATTTTTTTTACGATTTGCGACATTTTGGGTCGTAAATTTTCGTAAATGTGTAATTGACGATTTTGCGTTTATCAACTTTTTGGAGATTAGACGAGTGGAACTGACTATATATACTCGAACAAGAAAGATTTCGATTTCTCGGCTGGCTCAACAAGGGCCTCCTTCAACCATCTTTAGGTCATTTAATGCCAGATTTGTCTACAACGGATAAAATACTGACATATCTTCGAGTGGTCCAAGAGAATTCATTACGCGGGCTAAAACGGCATGCAAGTAGCGCCAAAGTCAAATGTAGGAAAGTGAGAATTGCATGATGCATCTCGAAACAACGATCACTATCTTGTGATAAATCCTTGAAATGCGGAAACTCCTCAAGGATGCGCAAGGTCAGCTCTAATACGCTCTAAAATTTAGTTGCGGTTGGAAGGTATCTACGATCACCCAAGAATTCGCGTATAGCTTGCGTTAGATGTGTTTATTAAATGAAGGCAGGGTGCAAGGATAGTTATTAGATCGCTAACAATTCATGATTCTTTTCCGCGGTTCAACCTTCGAGGCGGCTTGAGACAAAAAGAAGAAAAGCGCTTCGATCAAAAAGTTGCAAATCTGGTGAATTTCTTCTTATTTTTCACCCAAGCCTTCTATGATTCAACGTCTTGTAAGCAGACATTAAAAGAATTTCGTATTTGTGCTATCTAGGATGAGCTATAAGGCAGTGACAACATTTTTTAGGACACTCTATTTCTAGATTAATATAGACTGCAGTTGCAGTGCATCTCTTGACAGCACTTCTCAGTACCAAAGCTTTTTGCTTTCCAGAACATTGAAGATTGCCGATTCTTCATCTTCCTCATGCGGACTCCTTTTAATTTTGGTTCAGCGTGGCTAGTAGTGTCAAATATCGTCTGGTTTTACGCTTTTTGCTGTCCTGTCCTTTAATTTGTATCAGGAAATTAGCCCTGACACCGAGCTCACAACGAATGGTACTCGGTAATTTCGCGGTGAGAAAGTGTAAAAAGAGAGCATAGTCGAATCTCAGTATAAAAATGTGAAATTACATGCCAGGGAACCTTTTTGTAATGCGCTAAGTATTCCATATGATCACTTATGATTCTTTTGATTCGCAAGGTTAACCAATAAGCAAGCACTTTTTCTGAAATCCATGGTATCAATTTAGTACACTAAAAGGGGACGGAGGTACATATTCGTTTGCAATGAAGCACGAAAACAAGACTCTTGTAGACATCTGAGCGCAATACACAGATAGCTTTCTCTGTGTCCATCTTTGAATCTCGAGTCCTGTTACGGTTTACGATTTATGATTTGCGACGGTTTTGTCGTAATTATGATTCACGATTTACGAAATTTCGGATTTCATTTACACTCACCTCTGGTGAGAACGCAATGGATATGTGAGTGCTTTAACCATCCGAAACATGTCCGGTGGCGTGTCCGACTGCGCTACCACTCGCCAGCGATAATCACTTCGGATTTTTAGTATCTAATCAGGCTCGTGTAGCGCAGTCGGAGGACTGTCGTCTGCACCCGATACCAGGTTCCTGGTTCGGATTTCCTGCCCAGGCCAGCCAAGTCTTCCATCTCTTCAGGGTCGGTAAACTGGTACCTGACTTGTCTGGGAAGGGTAAAGCGCTGACTTGTTCATCGGCCGGCCAACGCAAGTCATTGTATGGCCAAATACGCATTCATGTCGCCTCCACGACATCCCGTAGAAGTAGAATGCGTGGCGCATCCCAAAAGTGGTTGACTAACGCCGCCCTTTATCCTTTTATCCTTTAATCAGGCTCAACGCTCAAAGATGAAGTGAATTTTATTGAAAATTCTTCCGTAGAGTGGCTTTTCTCTTTCAATGAGAATTTCAAAGAAGACCCCAAATAATGGTCGTTGGGGAGGATCTGCAACCATATCGTGACGTTTGAAGCCATGGCGGAGTTGAAAGGTTCGTTTTCCATTTGCAGAAGTTAAAGAGGAAATGTTGTAGAATATCGTAGATCCCATGTCTGATCTTGTCCTTGGAATCACATAGATATGTGGATCAAACGTTAGCCAGTACTTGGCTTCAGTGGTTGGGGTGAAATTATGCTATGTTTTTGACGCGGTACCTGGGCTACACACCATTATTAGGATAAAATTGTTGTAGACTAAAATTTAACTTTTTTTGTATAAAAGAGTTTTTAATGTAAATGTAATGGTTCCAGCAATTGTTTGAAACATGGTGTATCTTTGGCCCACACTATAAGAATACAAATTAAAATTAATATTTAAGGAAATGCGTTCACCGAACCAGGTTTGTTTGCAGGTCACAGCTCGTGCCATCACATACTATCTTGATGTTTCCAACGAATGCACTCGTCGAATCATCCAAGTCGATGGGGCCGTGAAGGCTATCTGCAGTAGACTAGCAGCTGCTGAGATGACCGACAGGACCAGCAAAGACTTAGGTCCGTTTGAATTCATCGGCAACCTCATTTACAAGCCTGATCAGTGTTTTCAGCGGAACAATGTGTGAAGCTGCTTGAGCATATCTGTCAACGGGAAACACTCGCCGTGTACGATGCTGGCGGTATGCACGCGATGCTGACGTTGGTTCGACAGCATGGTTCGCAGGTCCACAAAGTAAGTGCAAATTCTGGCCATTCTAACTAGCCGCTAAGCTTTTGTCTATTCCAGGATACCATGCACTCAGCAATGTCGGTGGTCACACGTCTGTGTGGAAAAATGGAACCCAATGATGCTGCCCTTCCACAGTGTGCTGAAAGTCTAGGCGCGTTGCTTGCACACGACGATAATAAGGTACATGGTTGCCTCGATGCTTGTGGACTCCTGTTGTGAATAGATGTGCATGCATTCCAGGTTTCTGAGAGTGCACTGCGTTGCTTTGCGGCTCTCACAGATCGTTTCATTCGCAAGATGCTCGATCCAGCTGAATTGGCCACGCACAGCAATTTGGTTGAGCACCTGCTAACCACACTGTCTAGTGAAACTGCTGCCCACTCTGCCAATTTCATCTCCATTGTCCTGTCGTTGCTCAGTAATCTCTGCCGAGGCAGTGCTGCAGTGACCGAACAAGTGTTGAGGTATGTTAGTTTGCTCATGGCGGCAATTGTCCCACTATGTTTGTTCGCTTTGTGCTTCAAACACGATGCCTAAAGCGCTTTCTCTGTCTCTGTAGTGGTAAGTAATACACAAAGACTGGCCTCTTGTGTTTCTGGTCCTTTTAGGTGAAACAATGCCATTCGTTTTTGAAAGAAACATACAAGTTTTAGTTTGACGTCTCTTCAGAAGCCGCGGTAAAGTTAAGGCGTGACAAGCTGCTATCAAAACTTTTCCTTCCTTCTCCAAATACATTTCTTTTTACTAGTTGCCTTTTTAAAAAATGTATACAGGAATAAGAAAAATGTATTAAAAATGAGAAATCTGCGCACTTTTGGTTTTCACTTAGTCGGTTTCTGAGCGGAGGGAATTTTTAACAAAGAAAGGAAGGCTTGAATTGTCATCAAATCCCTTGCCGATTAGCTGCAGTATAAATGACTCGGCTTATATTAAAGCGCACAAAAGCTAGAATTTTGTGGTGCGCTACAAATATGTGTCGCGCCATGCACTCGTCGCACGTATCGCGTAACTTGCCCTTTGTAAATGCTCTGTGCAAAGAGTTATACCATAGGAAACCGAGTTTTTGATTTTGCTTCACCACGACTATCTGAATTTACTTGTACGATTAGAAGTCAAGCTAGTCTTTAAAAATAGCTCTAAAGATTCGGTAACCACGGTATTCTTCAACTGTAAAGGAGTTTCTTGCTTCTTTACAGCCTGCATTTTTTGTTGTTGGCAACTCTTCAGGTTGATTGCTGCATGTACTCTGATGATATTAAAATTTTTAAAACTGTCCAAGTCAATAACTTAGACTCTCTGAATTCTCCGGATTCTGGTATACAGAAGGCTATCGATATAGTCGCTAAATGGTCATCTAGTAATGGGTTGCCCTTATCTTGCGAAAAAACGTGTGTTATGAGCATAGGTAAGTCACAGAGGACTCCGAAATACACTGTTTCCGGAGTTCTTATCAAGGTTGTAGGCAAAGTTAAGGACTTGGGCATATCTTATAATAGCAAATTAGGCTTCGATGAGCACTTCAACTCAATAGTCAATAAGGGCAATCGCAGAGTGTACAACATCTTCAAGGTGCTTCACATTACAGATGTGGGCACCTTGCTCAAAGTCTATAAGTCATACATTCGTCCCATACTTGAGACGAACTCTACTGTCTTCTGCCCGCATAAGAAGAAAGATATTCTCGCAATTGAAAGAGTTCAAAACACGTTTACACGCAAACTATTCCTACGCTCATTCAGGCTGTCATATGCTGATATTCCTAGCTCATGTGATAGAAACAAGAGATTATGCCTCCCTTCTTTGGAATGGAGAAGAAAGAGATTTGATTTGCTTATGGCCTTTAAGATGCTAAAAGGTACTACAAATCTCAGGATTTCGGATTTCTTCATACTGGTTCCTTCATCCACAAGGGGTGCCAATATCAAAGTCAGTACAGGTGCTGCGAGTAACTCGGTCAGAGCAAAGTTTTTCAGCTTTAGAACACGGAACAGTTCTCAGGTCTTCCAGTTGGTCACTGAGTTATGCTTCTTTTTAAAAGCGTGTTGCCAAGTTCGTTGATTGATTTGTACCCTTGCATAATTCTTCTAACATTCTTCGTCTGTTCTTCTTTCCACTTCGATCTCCACTCTTCAACACAATGGCTGACCAACTCACCGAGGAGCAGATTGCTGAGTTCAAGGAGGCTTTCTCTTTGTTCGATAAGGATGGCGATGGCACCATTACGACGAAGGAATTGGGAACCGTTATGAGGTCACTAGGACAAAATCCCACCGAGGCGGAGCTGCAAGACATGATCAACGAAGTTGATGCCGATGGTAACGGAACCATTGATTTCCCCGAGTTCCTCACCATGATGGCGAGGAAAATGAAGGACACTGACAGCGAAGAAGAAATCCGCGAAGCGTTCCGGGTGTTCGACAAGGACGGCAACGGGTTCATTTCGGCAGCCGAATTGCGTCACGTGATGACGAACCTAGGCGAGAAACTCACTGATGAAGAGGTAGACGAGATGATTCGTGAGGCGGACATTGACGGAGACGGGCAAGTCAACTACGAAGAATTCGTTACGATGATGACGACCAAGTAATGCGAAGAGCCTGCTCCAATCTCAGTTCCCACCTGATCTGTGTACCCATCCAAATTTTGCGTATACCTCGTGTATATCCACCATACACGTCGTGTGTACCAATATATGTATGTCTACTATCACCACCATCACCATCACACCACTCCCTCGATGTGTTTCGTTCGTTGTGCGCTCTCGTTTGACGAGAGTCTCGTGCTCGAATTATATAAATAATAAATAATAATAATTATGTGGTTTTACTGTTTCGGTTCAAATTACCGCTTCTCATTTTGTAGTATTGAATTCACTTAATTCCTAGCATTGTGTTTTAGTTCTTGTTCTTGTTGCCTCGTTTGGTTCTCCTTGAGTTTGTTTTCTCGTGCCGATTTCGGCACCCACAATAAATAAATAAATAAAAACTGTAAGTGCAGTCATGGATGGATCACCATCGGTGGGTCATCCACAAATCCACAAATAGTCGAATCTTCGAATTGTTTCGCATTCTTTTTCTTCATGGAGAAAGGGAAGAAGACGGTACATCCAATGGAGGATTCACTGGCGGTCGATTTATTCTGTCAAATTCATAGCTTTTTGATTAAAAAATTTGCAGGCTGTCTGCATCAACTGGTCCTTTATTGACCACGCAATGCTGCGACTATTTAATCCTAATTTTGACGTATAGTTTTATAAGTGGATTCCAGGGAATCGAAATAGTTGGTACAACTGGAAGCTTGGAAAGCCAATTCCAATAAAAACTGGGAATTTCTTATTGCACAACCACGTACGAATGACATTTACTCCAACAATTAAGTAAATTTTTGCGATATACAGCACTAGTGCACGATGCGATAATGTTTTGCAGTACGCCAGAAAATCTCTGCCTCTGTGCGCTTTGAAATAAACCGAGGAACCTTACCATTGCAAATGCACCACTTTTTTCAATCCTCCTCTGAGACTTCGCTACTGTTTCACTACAACATGACCACACATAACGCCACGAAACTAACGACGATGCTTGGTCATTTCTCGTGAAGTTCCGTTTCTTCCAACTTTTTCCAAATTCCTCACAGAAAATCTCAGAAACAACGAAAATAAACTTGCGATATACAGCAAGAATGTGCAACGCGATAATATTTTGCAGTGCGCCAGAAAATTTCTGCCTCTGTGCGCTTTGAAATAAACCGAGGAACTTTACTATTGCAAATGCACCACTTAAATTCACTACAAGAGAACCACATATAACGCCAGGAAACTAACGGCGATACTTGGTCATTAACTTTTCCAAACTCCTCACAGAAAATTTTTAAGTGGTGCATTTGCAATAGTAAAGTTTCTCGGTTTATTTCAAAGCTCACAGAAGCAGAAGTTTTCTGTCATACTGCAAAATATTATCGCATCGTGCTGTGTGTCGCAAGGTTTGCTTGATTATTGGACGGTACATTTTGCGATTTTTGTTGTTTCTGTGATTTTCTGCGAGGAGTTTGGAAAAAGTTGGGAGAAAAGGAATTTAATGAGAAATGACCAAGTATCGCCTTTAGTTTCCTGGTGTTATATGTGGTTTTCTTGTAGTGGAGCGGTAGCGAAGTTTCAAAGGAGGATTGAAAACTCGCAGATATTATCAATTGTATTAAAAAATTTTCTGGAAACTACTTATTGAATTTTTCCCTGTGAACGTAATCCATTGGAATAATGTGAAATCGTTCAGTTCGCCTCGGCTCATTTCGGCTCTGCAATGTGTACTTACCAACAAGGACGATCGGTGCGTCACGGACGGTCTTCGGCTAGCAGACCTACTGGTTGTGTTGCTTAGCGAGGGACGATCTGCTCTTCCTTTCACAATGTCGGTGAGTGAGAGGACGTGCTTGCATGATGTTTTGCCAGGAGTTGTTGAGGTGCCGGGAGGCTAGAGAAAGCAGTGCTTAGAGTGGCCCCGTGCGGCTAGAAGGAGTTCCGGAATGTGCCCCACCTAACGTTCCAAGCAAAACGCCCCTTATACACATCCTGATGTGTATCGAGATTTTTTTGAACAATAAGAGGTATAGATACTTGCAGCTTAACTTAGGTTAATTCAACAAGAAAGCTGCTCTCGTTCAAATATAGTATCTGAACTAATCATTTTCCTTAGCTCACTGAGCCCACTTGCTATTGAGCTGACCGTTCTTTTTGCTTCAGTATCAATCAAGTGGAGAGCCAGGACAAAGCGGCCAGAGCGCGGAACGCGCTCATCGTCATCTGATAGATGCAATCAGACAGAAGGATCTTAGTGCGCTTGTGGACACAATAGACAATGGCGTGGTGAGTTATCGTTGAACGACGAGTCGTGTGTCATTTAAAAACAAACAATATGCGTGTACTTAGGGTTAGGTGTGCGCCAGCCATTGTGTGGCACGATAGTATGGGGCAGTCCTTCGCGTGGTCTCATCGACATCAGTGGTCCTCGTGCACGCGTGCCTCGCGGCTGCTGAAGTCTAAACCTTAACGATAAGAATACTTTGTGATGTAGGGCTATGGAACGAGACTTTCTCACGGTATTAGTCGTTCTATTTTCCAATGTTCTCTGGTTTTAGTCACCATACCGTTTTCCATTCGAAATGAACGTCCTCTACATTTAACTGGATAAGATTATATAAGAAATAAAACAAAAGAAGAAATAGAATTCGAAAATAGATAGAAAATGTAGAGTTTGAATGGAAAAAAGTAAAGACCACGTTTCGCTGTTTTTTTTTCTTCAGAGGAATTTTCGTTTTATGCTTCTCCGTGCATCTTCAACGACGAAGGAAGTCAAAATGGATTTCTCGGCAGAAATGTTCCGAATAACCTCGAATTTTGCACTCACCTGCGCAGGGCGTCACAGACAACACACTGTTTGAATGATTATCAATTTAATTCCTTTTAGCCAGAAGAATGTTTCTAGGCTTAATTCAGCACGAAAAAATAAAGAGGTTTCAAAGGTTCTTCACATGAACGATTGCGCCAAGTACCAGTACCTAAGTCTTTTGTTGAGGTTGACAGTGAACACCGCTTACATGTAGCTGCACAGTGTGGTGTTGCCTATTTTGTGGGTTTTTCTGACTTCCTTTCTATTCGTAGGTCCACGTGATTAGAAATTCCGACACTTCTATCCGAAAATTTTATTTTTATAAAAATCGTGACGCGCTTTGCGAGCGCGCGACGAGATCTTTCCACACAATACATCCGAGATTCGTTTTTCAAGTTTAAAATAAGCCTAGTAACATTCCTGCAGCTTTTAAATGAAAAGAGTTTTTATGGGAACTCAAAATGAAAATGTATCCTGTTGAGCTATTGACCATAATTGCTATCCAGTTTTTATACGGTTTATTTTCGGCGAACGTGCGTTCTACAGTGACGGGAAAATTCGGGAACATTTATTTATTTATTTATTTATTCGCATTATGTTTGCAATACTACCTCTCCATCATCACCTTACAATATAGGGTACTAATCTAAAGGTAACCAGAGGCAAGACCCGATCCATAGTAAGAAATGAACGACTAATCTTGCAAATGGACGCCGAAGGTGACCATTAATTGCCCGTAGATGCACAGTTCTATTCAAGCAATGTATCCACTTTTTGCACAGCCAGATTAAGCGATTGATAAACCTTCAAAAAATATCAAAACAGAATACAGGCCCAAGCTACGAATATCGGTGTTCGTCCTTCAGAACGGATACGATATCCGCGTAGGAGATTAGAAGAGCTTTGCATCAAATATAACAATATACCTGAAGTCAACCGGATAGAGGAGTATCCAGTAGGAACTCAAGAACCAGCACTCTTTGTAAAGTTCTATGCGCTTCGACCGTCCCGATTTCACCTAGTGAGTTTAAGTGGGATGGTCTCGTGACTGATCCTACTTGAGGGTGTTTTGTCGTCCGTCTGTAGGGCGTCTGTTTTTAGCTGAAGTATCGGGTTTCTCTTCGATTTCCTTAAGATTAATAGTACTCCTTAATGTGAAGTGATGTTTGGCCTGGTAGCACCGATGGTGCTTCCGACTTCCATGTTCTAAAGAAAGGCGAGTTCGCTGAAACGTAAGCTGAATAAAGGCAGATTGTACTCGTAGTCGAAAGTCCCCCACCCAGGGACACTGAAGGTCAAAACATTCCTCAGTGGGGACTGCAGTTTTGATTTGCAAGGGGCTCATTTGCTTTGGGGACTGTCCAGACTTCCTTGAAAAGCATGTATTTAGTATTGGAACCTTCCTCATGGTTGGTCAATTAGTTTTTCTCAGGGAGCGTCGTTCGATTTAGTGCGCAAGTTGAAATTGAATGAATGCAGGTTGATGTGAATTTCACGGACGATGTGGGACAGACGTTGTGTAACTGGGCGTCGGCTTTTGGTTCACTGGAAATGGTTCAGTATCTTTGCGACAAGGTTTGTGTCCAGAATTCCTTCCGTACAGGATAGAGTACTGCTTCATTCCTGTCTCAAATTTCAGGGGGCTGATGTGAACAAGGGTCACAAGAGTAGCAGCCTCCATTACGCGGCGTCGTTTGGCAGACCGGATGTGAGTTTCCCGCACACTTACGAAAATATCCATTTTAAGCTCATTTTCATTTAGATTGTGAAAGTGTTGCTTCAACGAGGAGCTAATCCGGACCTGAGAGATGAAGACGGAAAGACTGCACTGGATAAGGCACGAGAGCGCACCGACGAAGATCACACCCAAGTTGCTCAGATTCTCGAGAGCCCGTCGGTTTACATGCATTCGAGTATGTTTCCCCAACCATTTTTACCTTCTCTCCCCTTCGCAAGAGTGCGTTTTTCTTCGCCTGCCCAGTGTACCTCCATCGTTATTTTAAAAAATATCGTGTATAAAATTAAACTAACGACCCACGTTACCTATTAAATATTCAATGTACAGTAATGGAAAGGGAAGGAATTGTTCTAGGAAAAATCGTAGATTTTCGTAACGTTTGGTCAATGGGTCATACGCTCTCATTTAAGAGTCCGATGAGCAGAACAAGTCGAAGCAGGCCTCTGTTGTGCGAAAAAACAGCGCCAGCGATCTACCCGATCGTGAATTGGCCATGCGTGTTCTACATCAGCTGCTGCCAATCTTCTGCGAGATATTCATGGTTAGGTTATGGCTATTGTCGCTGTCGTTGTTCATAATTTCTAAATGCTCGATCTGTTCAGAAGTCGCTGTCTGCCAGTGTACGACGGACCTCGCTGTCTTTACTACGTAAGATTGTCGAGCATATGCAACTGGATGACCTGCGGACAGCCGCGAGCCAGGCGATTGAATCGCAAGGTCAGTGTTTTGTGCGGTGTCTGCTAGTGAAGCTTCTGAAGCTGCTCCGTCAGGTCATCCTTCTTCAGGCTGTTCATCGGATATGCAGGCGACGCCGGCTACAGACTTGCCTCCGGGTGCTGAGAACTTGGTCTCTGTGGTGGTTTCTGTCCTTGAACAAGAAGAGGATCACGATGGGCAGGAGCAGGTCTTGCTGGTGAGTGTTTCTATGTAAAGGTTGCGGAAATAAACGGGTTTTGAGTTCGTTATTTCCAATGGCAGTTTTGCATGGATAGATTGAGCTAAAGTGGTCTTATTTATCCAATATACAGTAGTATATGGTGGTATCTCTAGAAGAGGTGCATATAACACATTGGTGTTTGATCATGAAATGGCATTTATTAAATGAATTGACAATCATTTAAAATGATCAAGGCTTCTCTTTTCTCGCTATTAATTAATGTCAAATGTCAGTTTGAAGAAAAGGCATACTGGAAATGCTACAGACGTCTTCGCTTCATCCAAAGAGGTTTTCGATAGCTCGGTGCTAACAATACTTTGTTTACCTATGTGAAAAGTAGGCGCTTAAGTGGTCCGTTGACAGCAGCCACAACTTTCTGTTCTGCTACCACTGTTGTTGGTGACGCTAAATCGAAGTTTTATTCGCCTCCCAATTAGAAAACAAAGTTATTTATCTGTGAAAGGAATACGTTGGCGCACCTCAATGAAGGTCTTCCTGAACGTCCAGAACGTCTAGCGTATATTAGGTTTCGCTCCACTGTTTTCTTCGTTCATAATTCGTCTTGAAGTGGATCGTTTCTCTAATTTCGATGAGAATTCCACCAGATTCCAAAAATTGGGTACTCTTCTCATCTCAGGACTGCTAAGTGTGGCTTTTGTTGAGCTTCAGAATACATCGGCAGCGTTGTCCTAAACGTCTTCGACGTAGTACCAGTGGCCGGTCATGTCTACATCGCGTAGCAGAGTACAGTGAGAATTGCCGAACTCGTCCGTGCGTCCGTATGTGCGTCCATCAGCCCACGCAAAATTAATGGATGCTCGATAGGCTTCACAAAGTGTAAACAAAAAGCTGTGACTATGCGCGCTGTGTTAGTACACTATTCATCGTTTTGAATTGTGCTAATTCATCCATGTATCCACGCGAAATTAATGACAGTGTTAGTTGATTAAGTAGATCACTTTTTCTCGAAGGAGAGGTCCGATTGAAAAACTTGGCCAACCACTCAGCAGAGTACCAGAACTTCGACTTCCATAAATCAGCTGGCAAGTCATCTGGACCAGTCGCCTTGCCCGGTCTCATCATCCGCAGAGCCGCGTCAGTTTCCTCCACAGTGATTTTGTGGACGGGACCGTGGATAGGAGCATTCCTTCAAAATAATCGCACCATCGCTTCAAGGCCTTTTTGCGGCCCTTTCTGCAGCCTATTGGTCTGTTCAAAGATGCTAAAGCCTCCCGTGTAGCTCTCATTTTATTCATATCGTCTTTCGCCAGTGCAGGGGACGACGTCTCAGAGAGCTGAGGGCCTTCCAGTTGAAGTCCTCCCTCGCAGTAGACGTTCTTTATGAACTTTGTCTCCCTCCAGTTGATTCGCAGTCCTATCTTTCTCCCTGATAGGTTTAGCTTATGATCCGTAACCATCGTCTCTGCTTCTGCGGTGGATATGGAGAAGAGTAGGATGTCGTCAGCAAAGCGAAGATTTGAGGGGAATCCACCTATGCGTATTCTCTTTTTGCCTCAGGCGACTTCATTATCCGCTGCAGGGAACAGTTTCGGCGGTATCACCCTGTCGCACCCCATTCCCAGTGGGTGGGAATGTACCTGGACGGTGGTGCAGCTGAACTGTCGTCTATCCAATGTGGCAGACTGCTAATGTTTCCGTAGGACAAAGGTGCAAACTAGAAGTGCTCTTCGTCAGCTGCATCATTCGGCTGAATATTGCGCTCTGCTCAAAAAATCTTCGTTTTCAAAAATAAATGATAGTGACAGTGAGCCTTTGCTGCCACACTATGAAGTATGTCGCTCTTCTGCAACAAATTTATAATACGAATTAATTCAGATACTCTCTTCACTGCTGCGAAAGGATCAGGAACTTTGGGTGCCGGAACTCGTCCGCTTGGGAGTTTTTGAGCGTGTTGAGGCGATGGCCAAGGAACCACCAAGGGGATCTGATGTAGGTAGCTTTTCTACTGATCTTTTATGTTGTCAACTTATTTCTTACATTCAGGAAGATGACGACGATGCGGATAGAGCTGAGGAGCTTAATGCTCGAAACAGTGCCATGAGCAGGTAAATGTTCAGTTTTTGCAACTGCCTTAATCGAGATAGAAGTATGTGATGTTCTTTATCCATATCTCTTTTGGTGTCCTCCGAGAGCTCCAGTGTCTTTCCTCTTATGTGAGGGAATCAAGGGAAATTGGGGTGAGACATGCGAGGTGGCAAGTGCCACTTCAGGGCTAATTCCTCTCGACTAGGATAGATCCAGTTAAGGGCCTGTTCATAGTCCGCAACTGCAACGGGATAAGCGACTGGAACGCCCGGGCAAGATGCACATCGATATTTGAAGGGACTTGATCGATTCTTATGCTTTGCACGAGCGACCAGTCGCCGCCGCCTGTTCTGAACTGGCTTCTTTGTATTTCTGATTCGCAGAATATTTTACGTGAAATTGCACTATTTTTCAGGTCGACAACGTCAACGCCTTCCGTGGCTATGGAGCTTGATGTCGTTGAGAGAAACATCTCCGCGGGTATCAGCGAAGAAGCAGAGAAAGAGCGTGCAGCTATGTTGAACGTTATGATGGAGGTAGCGGTGGAATTTTCTAGTCGAGCTTCAAGACTGCTGAGAAGAATAGTCATTTTTCCGGTGGAGGACATTACCACAACGGAGACGCCTCCACCAACTGTGGAAGTCGTGCAGTCGAACACGGGCACGTCCCTGACGCTCATGGTCCCTACAGCTTCGAGTGCTGATAAGGGGAAACTGGTCGTCCAGCCGGACACGCCGTACCGCTGGAAGGAGTGGCGTGTGATGCGTGGCGATGAGTCCACGTTCATCTGGTGCGACGTTCTAGCTCTCGAGCTGAGGTTTGTGACTGTCTCTAGGCGAGTTCATCAATGACCCAGCGGATTTAATGTTTTTCTCTCCAGCTTCAACAGCAATGGATGGTTCCGCTTTTTCATGGACGGAGAAGTGACCACGATGTTCAACAATGGAGTTGCCGAGAGCGTGTCCGATGACGTGCGTGCGGAGACTAAAAAGTCGTTCATGACTAGGTGGCGAAGGCTGAAGCAGATGTGGAATGACGACACTTTGCCCGTCAGCATCTTATGCGTGCCATGTATGGGGAAAAAGGTGCGCTGAGTTGTTCTTCACCGTCTTATTCTGGTAGTAAAATAGTGGGCAAGGAAATAATGGGCCTCTTCTGTGAGGCGTTCCTATTCTTCTAATATTTTATTGAAGAAATATTGACCAAGGTAGATGAGTATTCAGTTGGTTAGGTGTCCATATTTCTTTTTCTATTACGTCAGAATGCTGTTATGTTACTTACGAAAAAGTAAAAATTTGTTGTTGTTCATGTGTTCATGTGAACATTTTCAATTACGAGGTTAATGAAAATAAGAACGGCACTAGAACCAGTATGATAGTGACATAGAAGACCGAGGCACAGTCATCAAGGAGTGGGTTGTACCTAAAAACAGCTTCGGTATCGTGGAATTGAGCAGGAAGTGGATCAATAGGTAGTACCGATTGGTATAAGGATGTCTACGCCCCTGAGGTTTTATTTCAATGTGTACTGGTGTGGGTTTTTGTTGAGTAATCACAGTACTAATTATCATGTTAAGAAACTAAAATGTTCGAGGACTCTGTTTTGCAGGTTGAGTTTCCGAGTTGGGAAATGTGGAGCTCTCGATCGACTGAGCTCACGATCAAGTGCGCGAAGAGCGACGAGCATATCGTTGTGAAAGATGAGCTGGGTGGTTTTGTTGTGGAGAGCAGCGATAAGACGAAGCACAGCCAGATGCCGGAGACCGCCCTGTCGTCCGAGTTCCACACAGGTACGCTGTAAGGAGAGCAGTTGAGAAAAAGTACTTACTGGAATCTTTAGGCTGGAGCTCTCACGGAATGACTGCTAGGCGATCGAAGTTCAGGGGAGAGATTCAGCGTAGGAAAGTGCAGGAATTGGCTTGGGAACTCTGGAACAACCATCTGAAAGAGGCTCGTGCGAAGCCTCGAGAAGCCCTGATTGAGCTGCAGAGAGCTGCGTTGTGCATCCAGGTAATCTAGACTAGACGCCGGCATCTGCAGCGTTTCGTAGCTAGAGTTGGAGTTATTTTTCAGGATGCGGTGACAACAGCAAATCTCATCGCCGGCATCTCCATCAAGAGTAAGCACGTGAAGCAGCCGCGTATTGAGAAGGTTCAAGAGGTGTGTTCCAGTAGTGCTCTCACCCGTTTTTTGAGAAACTATGTGCATTCAAGAGTTTTGAGAGGCCCATTTTTTCTCTCTTATCTGAGCGACTGCTTTCAAGCACGAGCTTGTTAAATATAAATATAATATATAAAACGGAAATAATATAAAGCAAAAAGAACTGAGTCTGAACTCATCCGTTTCGCCCATAATAACCTCCCCCCCCCCCCCCCCCCCACCGAGAATCTCACAAATGTTCCTCCACAGAACTATTAAGTGAGTAGTATGGATCAGCAACACTCACGCCAGTAGTGTAAGAGGTAGGTTCAAGAGCTTCGTAAAACAAACACGTTTTCCGAAAATAACGAGTTGGAGTACACGGAGAATTGGTACTAGGACAGTGGCGTTTGAGTTCAAACTCCCGAAGTCACGTGGAGCCTTCCGATAGCCTGCGGTCTCTGTAGCAGAAGCGTCTTCAAATCCTCATTTGTCTAATCATGGAAGCGTCTCAAGCGTGTTCGACCGCCGAAAATCATTAACATTGCGAGAATCTCCATCGTTCAATTAGTAACAATGTATGTTTTGTTTTTACGAAGCTCTTGAAAATACCGAGTCTGGGGTTTTAAATCTTAATGATGGAGTGGAACAATCGCGCAAGGTAATGGTTTCCAAACATGAAATATGCAGAAAATATGCAAAAATACTGCAAGAACAATGAATTGAACAGCTAATCCGCGACTATAAAGCACTATTTTTATATATTTTCTGCGTATTCGATGTTTGAAAGCCATCGCGTTATGTGGTACTGCGACTCGATAGATAATTTTCTGAGTCTTCAACTCGTTAAGTTCAGAGATTTGCAGAAATGGAGCGTATTATGGTACTATTTGAGTAGTGGAGATTTTCGCATCAATCGACTCATTTTCGGCGTTCGGAGTGAGACCCCTCTTTAAGGTTTTCGTGTTACGTTAGTAAATCTTCGTAAGGTTTTTTCGAAGTCTTTCCAAGATGTTGAATCAAACGAGCAGGCCGGCTACTGCACGACACAGTGGTTGTTGCAAGCAAGCCACTTCCTCGTTAAGCGGCAAGTGTAAATGCCCTTGTTTTGCCGCAAGGTCTACGTTTGTTCTGTAACGGGATGGGGTGTTATTAATGAGACATCCCGATAGTGGTGAAGTCAGTTTGACTGGAAATGAAGGCCACTTCGAGTCTGTTTGGAATCTGTTGCTCGTTTTGCAATTGCAGCCTGACCAAAACTAAACCGTCCAACATGCAAACATTGGAATATGCACTTGTCGCTCAACGATGGGGGTGTTCGTGCAACAATTCCGATGCCTCGCCGTCGTTAGCCACCGATGATTACCGGACCAATATCCGGCCATCACCGTAGATGAGGTAGTGAACCACCTCCCTGACAGCGACAGTAGAAATGTAAAAAAAAACAGCACAATTATGTAATGAGAGCCTATTAAGCGCTCGTGTGCATAGGCTAGGACGCGCTGCCCGCAAGTGTTTGATTCGTTTTCGAAGAAACTACACTGTTTCCTCCCAAATAGGACTGTCTGGATTTGGAATGTTCAATGAGAAATGAGCCTAACATTTTCTGTGTCTTACAGTTGGTGTCTGCTCTGAAGTGTGTGCGGGAGTCGGTTATGGACGACAGACGTCTGTCCACGTTCGAGTTCTCCGTCTCCGGCATTGTTCCTGCGTTGCACAACCTCCTAGCATTGGTCGAGCGTCAACCGGGAAGCTATCCGGCTCGAATTTTCGGAGAAGTGGGTGCTTTTCCAGCTGTTCAACGAGCCAGAATAATGGTGTGAAATTGCAGACGTTTTCTCACGGAGTGGCGCTGTCGAGTCTCGCGATGAAAATGGTCTCCGTGTTGGAGTCGACGGAGAAGTTCCCGCAGTATCTCTACGATACGCCGGGAGGCTCAGCCTTTGGCCTTCAGCTGTTGTCGCGTCGAATTCGCATGAAACTCGAGCATGCCATTAGCGAGCACGACGACAAGAAGCAGCTCATCAACAGGTTCGATCTATGTCGGTTTATACTAAAGCCGTCGCGATGCGAATTTTTTTGGTGCTTCTGGTACTGTGTGGCGGGCCTCTGGTGAATGTACTGACAGTTCTTTGCTAGTTTAGAAGTGGAAGATTGCTTAAAAGCGAGCCGCTGACGACGATTGGCCAGTTGAAATCGTTCCTTCTCAAGATGGTGGCCAAGCAATGGTAGGTTCTTCATGTTTTCGGTGCTTTCTTCGTTTGTGTTGTATAAAACAGCGTTTCATGTGAGCATCTTTAGGTTTGACCGTGATCGTGCAAATCTTGGCTTTGTGAAGGCAATTGAGGAGTCAAAGAAGACTGGAGAACGTATAAGACTGACGTACACGAGTGATTTTGACGAGCAAGGTAGGCTGCGTGTTGTGTTTCTGTTTTTCCAAACCCTTAACTCCTACAAGAGCAACGGATTTTATGCACCTCTTTCTGCGCGTCCAGGAGTACGAAAGTCATCGATGTCGATCGTTTCTATCCAATCGATGATGGTGGTTTTCGTATTGCTCTTTGACGGTGCCTAAGGTTTAAACCTTGACAGGAAAACTGAACAGTGTTCATTGCTGGCTTCTGGCAAATCTTCTATAGACATGCGTTGTCCTAGTTGGCTTTATATCTCTTGTAGTGTCTTTATTTTAGGCGTGATTTATTGGTTGGGAACAAATGGCAGGACAGCTGCTGATTGGACGAATCCTGCTTCGATTGGTATCGTTCAAGTAAGCAGTAAGAATTTTGGGGTTTCCTATTTGTACCATGCTTTGATCGATCAGAAGGAGCAAATAGCTGTGATTTCTTCGACCTCATTCCACTGATATCCCACATGCAATGGCGCGCGTCTTTTTCATTTTGACAATACACACTCCGTATTGAACGACGCGTACGTATGAAATATGGAAGAGTTAGGACCCCAGTCGAGTGGTATGGCCGCGCGGTTAAACAAGTTTTGGCGCAACACGGGTAGGGGGTTGCACTCTTCTAAGTCTGGGAGAATCCGCGATATGCAGACTACGGTAGGATAAAACGTTCCGCTTTCGTAGCGGTCACCCACAGCTACACTACAGCAGAGCTGCAGTGGTGAACTCTAATAAGAAGAAAGGGCAAGGAAAATTCATTGGCAGAAGGGAGCCTTTCTCCGATACGTATTGCGCCCAAATATCTCCTGTATCGAATTTGCTGATCACGAGAGAATATCAGGCGGCTATTGTGAGTAACACAGCCCGAACCGCCACACTTCATATAGTAGGACATACGTTCCGTTTTCGCAAAGTCCTTGAACCTAGCGAGTTAGGGCCTCTAGAAGTTTACTATGGAATCGATCAGTATCACAGGAGAATGCCTTCCAAACATCGAAGGTGTAGAAGGAGGCAGAAATGCTGCTTCATAATCGCTGGATCAGATGTTTAGTTCCCTTGCCTTACAGTACTTTTGCGCTTTTTTTGCATTGTTTGTAAGGTATTACTTTATGAGGCTGAGCGATTACACAGTAACCCTTTAGGGGCCATAACTCGGTAGGTTCAAGAACTTTGCAAGAACGGAACACGGTTTTCTACTACTTAACTGGTGGAGATTCTTGCAGCGGTATTCATCTTGGCCTTTCGGACATACGCCTGAAACATCCCTTGGTAAGAATATCACGAACAATGGAAAATAGGAAACGTCAAAACAATTCAAGACACCTAAGATTGTTGTAACTGTAGGGATATTCTAGCACCTGGCCGCTGAGCCTTAGCGCATCCGTGAGGAGGCAATATTCTCTCCCGCAGAGGGTCCCTGTTAGATGGCCTTTGAATGGAAGCTGGTTTCCTTTTAGCTCAGTCACGTCAGAGATATAAAATCGATTCCGTTGTGAGAAGGAGGTGGACTGTACTTTTATTAGCGGAGAATCTGACAAGTCCTGAGACGCCAGAGGCTTGCTGTGCCAAAAATTCTGACTGCGGGACTGACAGCTGCGTGCGTCTCACAGCCCCCCCCCCCCCCCTCCATACCTGCTCTCCTCAAGTCTAAATTCGAACAACATATTGGAACGAGAGAAGTGGGGACAATTCTGCGCCAAGTAATAACGAAAACCTTCTGAACGGATTGCGTTTCCCATCGTGCTAACTGTCATGTCGTTCCGAGACACGTCAAGGCAAAGAAGCGCGCACGGAATGTCATCTGAGTGCGTCGCAGTAGTGACAGATAGAGGAGTAACGACGATGCCATAAGTCATCCTGGCAGATAGCTGTCGTCATCTTTCTAGGTGACGTCATCTGATCAACGGCAGCCTTTCGGGAAGCCCGAGGATGTTCTGAGCCGTGACGTCAATCCGATCAATTGCCATTCCAGCGATGACAAGTTGGTTTCTCTCTGCGCTTGAAGACTTCAAATCGGGGCATCTGTATTGCTAAGCATACGTTCTGTTCAGAAACGCGAGCTTCACCATCGATCTCGGTATTCTCCTCTACCCTACGGCCTATACGCTTCGCCATGCTAGGGGATATGGGCGCTCGGCGCTGCGAAATTGGCTCTTGCAGGTAAGATTTTGTGCAGGTTTGCCCACCAAAGAATCCAGAAATGAAAGGCAAGGACTACCCTTTACAGGGATCAAAGGACAAACAGGTGTGGGAGGTACTTGTCGCTCATTCGGACGACACTAGTCTTGGCGATCCGGGATCGACAGCTACCTGGCCGATTGAGGATGACAGGACGAAAGGTAGCTAGCAGCTGGCTATTGTTGCTTCTAGAAGAGCTCCGTTTCCTATTCTTCTTCCCACTTTTAGGACCATTCCGCTACTTGCGTATCGCGCAGAATGGCAAAAATTCGTCAGGGCAGACGTGTTATTTGAGTGTCTCTGGTTTCGAGGTGTACGGCGAGATTGTCGACGCCGTTATTGATGGTTTTACTGTGGTAAAGGAGGAGAAGGATAGAAGTGGCTGTTCTTTGGTGAGTTGCATTACTTAGTGAGTTAACTTATGTCTTAAGTGACCTGTGAGCTTAATTTTTGCAGGGGAAGTCCAAGATTCCACTACCGTCGTCCTCACGCAAGGATTCGAACCGTGACGATGTGCGTGATTGAGTTGACAAAGCTGTCTTTTCTTGTAAAACATGTTTTTCAGAAGGTGGATTCGCTGATGCCTCAAGGTGCCAATAATAACAAGCTGAGAGCTGGCTTGACGGCGGACATGGTTTCCATGATGCACACTAGATCTCGGTTCGTTTACAAGGATTGTCTTATGACTTCGCTATCAGTTGCGCTAACAACATCATGGTAATGCAGTATGCCACCTACAGCATGCGAAAATGTGGTTATTTGAGCGAGGTTTTCAGGGCTTCGAGAAGTATACGTATTGCTTGTTTGGGTCGTTTTAGGCTCTTATCTTTCTAACGCGCAGCGCTTCGAGGTCAACCTTTAGTTACGTAGCTGCAGTATTTCTTATACAAGATTAGATTTTCTTAACTGAAACAACACTTGTTCTGTTGTAATTAGGGAGTTATTAGGTTGTAACGAAATAAATGGCACTGAACCACCGTAAATTTAAACAGTTAATATCTCGGCTTGTAGGCAAGTTTATTAATCGAAATAAAAACCTTCTGATTCTACACATCTTTGGCAACGTGACACAAGCTTTTTTATCCCAGTAGAAATCAGACGTTCTGGAATTGACGAAATCTTCGAAGGCACTTTCGGCATCCTGTTGGTATTTGAATATTTTCCCTGACAAGAAGTCGCCAAGATGATTGAAGAAATGGTAGTCTGTTGGGGAGAGGTCAGGAGAAAACGGAGGATGTGGTAGAGTTTCAATGCTCAGCTCATTCAATTTCTGCAACGTCATTCGTGCTACATGGGGGCGAGCATTGTCGTACAGAAGGAGAACTCGCCTTCGGTTTACCAAGGCCGGCCGGATATCCTTCAACTTTTTCATCATTTCTTCAATTTCAATGCAGTACTTCTCTGCCGTGATGGATTCACCGGGAGGGAGGAAGCTGTGGTGAATAATTCCCAGCGAACACCACCATACTGCACCATTACTTTCTTTTGGTGCAATTCCGGCTTCGCAAAAACCTTGGGGCTCTCATCGCTGTCCACCCACTGTGCCGATCGTCGCCTGTTGTCGTACATTATCCACTTCTCGTCACAGGTTACGATGCGATCAAGGAATGAGTCCGTTTCGTTCCGTAGAAGCAGTGCGGACGAGATCTCATATCGTCGGTTTCTTTGCTCCTCAGACAGCTCGTGAGGCACCCATCTTTCCAGCTTTTTGGTCTTTCTAATTTCCTTCAGATGCCGGGCAGCTGTGTTGTGACTGACGCCAAGAACCTTCGCTATCTCCCTGGTACCTTTGTGTGGATCCTCCTCTACCACATCTCTCAGCTTGTCCTCATCAACATCACTATGCCTCCCACGACCCTCATGTTCTTCCAAGCTCTCATCTCCATTCCGGAACTTCTGATACCAACGATACGCCGTCCGAATTGTGGAACATCCTTGACCGAATGCGGCGTTGATCTTCTCGTCCGCCTCCTTAGCTGTAGTGCCCAGCTTGAATTCATACAAGTAAATGCCTCGGATTACCCTTTTCTCCATCTGCAAAAAAGTCAATAAAACTCTAAAGTTTTCCCACTTTTACATAGAAAATTTGGTACTCACCGGTAGAGCAAAGTTTGCGCTTCTAAATGATATGCCACATGCTACGGTTTGTTCTTGATCAAACGCGTAAAGACGCGCCAAAAAATGGCGCGAGCCAGTGCCATTTAATTCGTTACAACCTAATATTAATAACGCTAATTGATCAATTATTAATTATCCGCTGCACGTCCTCCACCATTTGTCATCTTGCTGTCGCATGCACAATCATGGAATCGAAGGCCGAATTCGAAGTGGATGTGCAAATCGTTTGCCGACTGCAGCTTATTTTATGATTCCTTATTTTCGCAAGAGTTTCCTAATCTTCCAGTCGAAAAATATTCTTGATTGAGAAATATTACAGCTGCCGAATTCCCCGGTGTGCCTAAGAGAATGCCTTCTGCCTAGAATTATTGTAGGCAATCTTGGGCAATCAAAACTGCTAAGTTTAGCGAAATTGCGCGTAGAGTTTCAGTAAGGCTTACTTGGAAACACTAGGTAAAGGGCATTTACACTGTCAGTGAAGCGACTGCGAGAGAAGCGAAATCTGTGCGAGTGCTTGGCACAATCCCAGCCTTTGATATACTCTAAGGCTCTAAGATCTATAAGATTTTTACACTCTTGTACTTCTTGGAAAAGGCCATACACTGCCATTTTCAACAGGACTGTACAAGACTTCAACACAGACTTTACAAGGCATCACTTACATATTTAACACATTGATGACCGTGTGCGACACGACGTTGTGTCATAGTTTTGTAATATCTGTCTAGTTGGATTCAAATCTTTCGAAGGGACTTTTTTTATGGCATGTGTACTTCATCCTTAGACTTTGCTGTAAAAAGCCTGCTTCTCGAAAACAATTTTTGGCTACTGATTCATTATGCGTCTTGGCAAGTCGTAGCTCCAATTGACGAGCAACCCTCGTCGTCGCCAAAAGTCGATTTTTTACACCCATACACGTGACAATCGCGCGTCGTCAACGTATTAACAAGAACCAATTTTTTTTTTTGAGGATGATCCGTAGTTTAGTGAGAGCTTACATCCTGTTTTCAGCTGTGTAGCGATTATTGCCCATCTGTTTTGTTCGTCCTCTTAGGGTCGTGGCTGGGTTTCATGTACATTTTTTTTCTAGTATGCGTGTGGCCCGTGCTGGTCGGCATGCTGCAGTCGGCACCGATGCTCGTGGAATGCGGGTCATTCGCGGTCCTGACTGGTCATGGGACGATCAAGATGGTGGCGGCGAAGGAAAGATCGTTGGATGTGTGGAGAATGGTTAGCTCCAACTTTTTATACTCGAAGTCAATGCATTGATTCATTGATCGATTGCTGCTTTTCTCAGGTTGGGTGGATGTGATGTGGGACAATGGATATACGAATTCATATCGGTTTGGAGCCGACGGACGCTTCGACATCCAACGAGTCAGTGGGCGCACGTCGCTGACCTCGTCCACACCGGCGATCTCCGTCCTAGAAGCCGTTAGAGCAAAGGGTCGCGGTCTGATGGGAAGGACCAGGGAAACAGGGGGTGTGCGTGATGGAAGCTCGTCACCGTTCCCTTCTTTCACGGGATTCACTCCATTCGCTACGAAGCAGCGCAGAGCCGGAGGTATAATGGATTTCGGAGCACCTTCTGTCGCCCTCGCTCCCAATCGCTTCTTCTTACAGTTTCAACGCCCTTGTCGAGGTTCGCCAAAGTGGCGTCAACGTCGTCGTCAAGTGCTGCTGCGACGAGCTCGTCTAATATTGGTTTGTATGCTCAGTGAGATTCTCCGCTCTCTCATTTATTTGATTATTCAGGGAAGAAATCCATGTCGACCACTAATCTCGTCGAAGATCGGTCAAAAGCAGGTCCAAGTGTTGCGTCGACAGGTCAGGCCGCATCGGCTGAGTCACTGCAGCATCAGACACAGTCCCTGGAGAACCTTCTTGCTCGGTAGGAGCTCGTTTTCTATCTGAACTAGCTCCTTTAGCGTACCAAAAACTATGCAGAGCGAATCCACACAAATTTGGACGTATCGCTGAAACCATGGAGAGCGGCGCGGAGACCCCCGAGCCGGGTCATCAGACCCCAGTCGCTGCCGAAACTGAAGAAAGCGACTCGGCCACCAGGTAATTAACGAGTTATCGTAGAAGAGGTGAATTACCATTTTCACGTCCAATCGGACACTTTTCAAATCTAAGTCACCCTTAAACTGTTGAAATCAAACCGAACTCTTCCAAATCGAAATGAACTTCAGGCAGAATAAACTACAGACTCAATAAGATGGTAAGAATACTTTTTTGTTCAAGAAAAAATTGGCAAAACTTGGCAAAACTTTCCTTAGAATTTTTTTACCTGCCCCAATAAGTATAATAATTTTATAAAAATTTCATTCTTAGACTAGTAATAGTTTAAAGCTTGTCTTAAAGGACAGCAAAGACGCAAGTATATCAGCATAGCACTAAAAAGTTAGATCGAGCCATAACTTTCACGCCGCAACTTTCATTTGATTGATAGTTTGAATGCCACCTACACGAACCATCAAAGTGAGGATGTGTATGTTTTTACAGCTGTTTTTGTTGAATCGTTGACAGATGTCGGGCTCCATGCAAACAGAATTTCTGCTATCAATCGCATATAAATCGCGACGTCTCACAAGAGGGCATGGCGCAATCCCGTTTAACACTAAAAAATAGCCGTCTTTCGGCTCTTTAAAACAAATTTTAAGTCATTATTTCCTCAAAAGTAAACATTTTATAAAATTTCAAGGGGTTCACTTACTGGGTAGTTGAATTGAAACATTAAAGAAAGTGGTACTAAAATTTTCCTTGTGCAAAGAATTACTGCAACTTTTTTGGAGAGTTTTCTTTAGTGTAGAAAAGCTCATTTCAATTCGGAAGAGATTTTTTCGCTATGATTTCACAAGCACTATGCCAGTTCAGAAGAGTCTTCAGTTTGCTTTGAAATGTGTCCAATTTGACGTGAGAATGGTATACACTCGGGTATAAAACCTTCGAAGCTGCTCAAAAAGCGAATTTTTGATGCCTTTGACATGGAGATTCTTCCATGCCATATGTACCTGTATATTGCGAGCGATCCTTACTTGAATGACGGCATAAACGCCATTAACTGGGAGTTCACAATAGTACTGACTGATGGTGCAAGGGTTTTACGACCAATCAAACAGCTCATACTTTTGGAGACATCCTGTAGTTCTAGATTTTACTGCTCGTTTAAAGTTGACCAGATAATTGGAGCGTTGAAGGGTTACCTGCATTAAAAAGGGTTTATGCTCAAGTTCGCCTTTTGCTTTACTGGAGAAGCTCCTATACCGATTAAACAGCACGAGTGATCGATATCAAGTGCTTTCCTATTGTCGCGCAATCCCTGTACTGCGGTGGAAATTCAGCTTATAACAACGGAATGCCAGCAAGAGTTGGGTTTTAGCGCTGGCGGCTCTCATGCTGCTCTGTCCGTCTGCTCTTCGCAGTCATCCGTGGTGGATGCGACTCCTCGTGATGGTGCGACTCCGTCAGCTGCCCAAGTGGATTCGTCAAAGATGAGCAGGTAAATTTGAAGGCTTAATCGTTTTCGAACGCTGTTTCCACATGCCCCGTTGCAGCTTGTCCGTATCTGCGCCCGATCTCGCTGCCGCTCGTCAACGACAGCAGTCGAGTGACACGTTCGAGATGGACAAGACGGTGGAGGAAGATGAAGAGCAAGAAGGCGAGGATGAAGAAGAGGAGGAAGGGTGAGTATATTTTCTAAGGCGTCTCGAAACCGGATTCTATTCTGCCACTATTGCGTCAATGTTTATGTGCCGAACAAGGCTGTAGCTTGGATAGTATTAATGAGCGGCCTAATGTTATGTTTTTTCGTCGCTGTCAGTAGCTAAAATGGTTCAAGACTTCAAATTTGTTATGTACCCGTCGAAAACACCAACCCCCTCCCAGGCATTGTCGTAGGAGCTAGATGAAAAATTCTAAAGTATGACGCACAGGTCCATCCGATGAACCACCTTTAACGTGGAGTGACGTTCTTTCCGATGCCGTTGCTAGCCTAGTGGTGACAGAGGCCGGCTTTCATAAGGACATATCGCCACCGGTTGCTCAATGGCTGCTAGTGCGGAGTGAATGGCAAAATGATACTAGCGTTTGAGGGATACTCATTTCGACTACTTCGACTATGCTGAATTTCCTGAAGGATCCTTAAATGCTTCCAACCGCTTCTAGACAACGTCAGAATCGTGCCCTTCACGCCATTGTCGTTTCCACTGTAACCCTTAACGCAGTGCTTGCCGAGGAATTGGTTCCACAGTAAATCTCTACGCAGGGCTTGCCAACGAATTACTTGAAACTATGCCGTTTATTAGTCAATCAATTGTTCTTTCATGCGAACTCTCAGCACCCTTCCAGATCTTTATTTGATTACGATTCCCACATTCAGATTGGTAGAGCAGTCCAGCTTTAGCGTAATCGCCCAACTTATTGTAGGGACATGCAGTTTTCCAGATGCATTCCTTTGCGTGTAACCTTTTTTGGGCTAGGTGGTTCTCGATGTTGCCCTTCGGGATGTCAACAAACGGATATCGTCTTCTAGCTGAGCCTTAATTATGCACCGTTCTATAGCAGACATGATTTAATCAAAATCGGAGAGAAGCAAAGGCGTACCTCATCTCGTTGTGTGTTGCTATGCACAGACTGAATAGCATATCTCGGAACTAGAAGCGTGCTACCAGCTAGTAGAACATAGAACACTTATTGAGCAAAAAATGATGCAAAATCAGTTCTGTACAAAAGATTACAGCAAAAGTTGGTTTTTTGAATATTAGCAAAACTGATCACTTCCATGATTTGTATCAAGTGGAAAGTACTCTTCTCGAAGCGATTTAGTGTTTCATTCACCGAAAAGGCTACTGTATGTCCAAACAAAATATTGTCTACTTTCAAAGAAAACTATTGTGGTTAACTTCAGAATTGTCCTTTCTGTTTTAAAATGTTTCTAACTTATTCATTTATTGAAATACTCTGTATAAGATAGGAGTGAGATAAAACTGCAATATAACAAACACCAAATTTAACAACAAAAGTAGCTCCTAAATACCTACGCACAGAGAATTTGTTTTGCTGCAATGCGTTTGAAAGAACAGTTGGATTCCGGGAGGTAGGTAGTCCTTCTAAGTTGTAGGTAGGCTATACTTGATCTAACTGTGAAAAATTTAGCTCTTATTGTGGTCTTATACTTAGAGAAGATCAGTTTATATTGACCCCTCCGGTGATCGAGGGGCGCAGAGTATACTTTTACCTATAGTTGTTCTTCTCTAAGTTCATAAGTATGTCAAATAGAGTGAGGAATAACCGAGTTCCATGGGTAGTTAGACGTCACGTCACCGTGACTAAAATTGTCACGTTTCGAGATTTGTTTTTCTCCACTTTTGCGCAACAAAACTGACCCGTTTTTGGATCAAGTCATCACTTGTGATGAAAAGTAGATTCTGTATGATAACAGGAAACGTTTCGGGCAGTGGTTGGACGCCGACGAACCTCCTAGGCATTTTCCAAAGGCGAACCTCCACCAAAAAAGGTTATGGTCACTGTGTGGTGGTCGGTGGCTGATGTGATCCATTAAAATTTTTTGGCACCAGGACAAACGATCACAGCAAAATCATATTGTAAGGAAATCGGCGAAATGCACCGCAAATTGCGTCAACTTTAGCCAGCATTGGTCAACAAACGAGGCCCGATTCTTTTGCACGATGACGCCAGCCCACACGTTGTACAAATCACTATTCGAAAATTGAACGAATTAAGGGTGGAAGTTCTGCCTCACCCGCCATATTCTCCATACCTCTCACCAACCGACTGCCATCTTTCAAACACTTCATAGCTTTCTCGCTGGTAAAATCTTCACCAATCAGAACCAAGCTAAAACAGCTTTCGTGGATTTTGTCGAATCTCGACCACCTAATTTTTCACTGATGGAATAAGTCGACTGGTGACCCGTTGGCAAAAGTGTGGCGATTCGATCGGCTCTTATTTCGACTGGATCCGATAAGATTTTAAAATGTTATGGTGGTCCAAAGTGAAGCACTCAAAACGCTGAGAACTTTCTGTACGACCTAATAAAAATATTCCGTTGGGCAAAATCTGAGTTGAAGGGCGTGGTGGAACCAACTTCGACGCGAAGTGCGTTGTTCTTAGGGCCCCGTTTATACTTCGACGCCCTAGCGACGCGACGACATGAGAAGTGGCCAAATTGATCGATCGCGTCGCTCAATCAATATGGCCACTATACGTGGCGTCGCGTCGCTCGGCGTCAAAGTCTAAACGGGGTCTTGCGTATTAGGCGATACGTCGTCCAGAAAAGCTTTGGAAACATTCTGTAGTCCTGTGCAAGATTCCAGCAATGAGAAGTCGAAGAGAATATCACTAAACTAGGAATGGTGGCGGTAGCGACGTCATTCCTCGTTTAGACTGAAGGATGGATTCGTCTCTCATTCGTTACGGGTTTTCCGCATTGTACATAGAACGTTTTCTGAAAGGTAGGGGGGGGGGGGGTAGGCGTTACATGGATCAGCTTACAAATCTGGTCATGACCCGCTAAAATACTTTGAATACGACGAATATGTCAAGACGTTGGGCCGTTCAATGAAACTGATCCACCTTACAGCCTTCTTCGGAACAGAAACATTAACACACTAAGGTGTATGCTGAGGTTTTATGAAGAGAGAGCTTAGATAATGCTACTGCTATCGCTCCACTTTCAGTAATGAGAAAGTGAACTTCGCTGACATGATGGTCGATGCGCTCCAATCTTCCTCTGAAAGGAGCCTATTCGAGAAGCTTCGCGAAGTTTTCGGCACCGGTATGTCTTTCTAGTTGAGTGTCGCATTCGATCCAGCCAGCCTATAATAGCGCCATTCCTTCAGAGGACTCGCTGGAGCATCTCATCACGTCGTCGTCGAACACGGAACCTGGAGAGGTGACCACTCAATCGACGTCTTCTGTTAATCAGAAAACTACTAAGAAGGATAAAACTTCACTGAAACAGAAGCTGGGGAACTATGCGGATGTACTCAAGGGCATTATGCAGACTGTGTGTTGATGGCTTCCAAGGAAAGTTATCATATTATGTTTGCTGTTTCAGATGATGGATCCGAGTGGAAATTCGCTAGAAGTCGAAGAATTGCTCGATGAGGTAATTGTGCATAGACTACTTAGAAAAAACATGGTATGGCTTGACCTTTTAGTTTGATGTCTTTTTAACATTTTATTTAAATTTCATCATAAAGTAAGGGTAGCGAGCAAAACTATATAACGTTCTGGTGTTTTTTCTGACGATGATAGCGATCATCTTTCAATAATGAAATTCTTATGTTTTGATATAGTGGTATGGATAAGTGTTCAACTTTGTTGTGAAAGTGTGAGTCAGAAAATTACTGGATGTTTACAAAAATTTGGCAGACTCCGCATGTTTTTCTTCAATGTTCCTTCATGCCTTTACATCACGTATGAATCATTACCAGGGAATCCTTATCCCAAAAATTCCAAAAATTGGAAGTTACGTGGCTGAAACACCAAAACCACATATAGCTCTGCTCGCTACAAAATGCTTATGATTGATGCAGTTTTTCAGGCATTACTAGCTTCAAACAAAAGGGTTAGGATGATGGGTTGCTCAAGTGAGCAGCACAGCAATATCGGCTCGCAATTGTGGGGTTTTTAGCGTGCTGAAGAGAACGGGTACTTCGGGTCAGCGGGAGTCGGCTCATACGTAGTGGCTAAGTAGCTGGTGTTCGTTGTCAAAGTCGTCGTTTAATCTCTGATTTATGGTCGCGTGCGGTGTTTGCCGACCGACCTTTTGTAGACGTTGGCGTATGATTGCTTGAGACCAGTTACCACAGTCACTCACTCCAATTACGTAGGTTGTTTGTTTGCGTTTCATGTGATTCACAAAATTTTGTAAAGGATGACTATTATGACGACGAGGAGGGTAATGAAGAGGACATTGAGGATGACTTGAACGCGCTCGGAGTACCTGTTGACTCGCTAGCTACAGTGCTTACGGGTAGAGGAGGTGAAGGCTTCAAGTTGAACTGGAAGCAGGTGAGCCGGATTGTGTAGTTCGAGAAGATTTTAACGTCTAGTGGCTGTAGTGCTTATGCTATACCTGTAACAGTTCTCTCAGCTGATGAGTGGTGGTCTGGACTCGAGAAATCGCGATCAGCGCGGCGGCAGCAACAAGAACAGCTTCCGCTCGTGGGATGACGAGCTGGTGCTGAAGTGCTCGTTCCAGGTGAGTCGCCGTTTTCTTTCTCACTCGAGTGCAATAAGGTTTTGCTTCAGATTGCCCTTGCGGGATAGCGCAAGACCAATCATTTTTTATTAGGTTTGTGCCTGTGTCGTCGTCGGGCTCACTGGCATGAAGCAGGGTTTATACACCACCCAACGTGCGTCACGTTAGCGTGCCGCAGCATTTGCACTCCAGCCGCCGTGTGAAGCAGTATCATGGGACAATTTGATATCGATCGAACTTGCTCGACGTAGCACCATGAAGCTGCGCTTAAACTTCAGCCATCTTGATGCACGATATCGTTGGATCAGTCATCGATGCGACTTCTTTGAGTCGTCTTTGTTGCAGATTGAGGCAGGATACTCCCTAATTCTTTCTCTCGTGGCCGTTCAAAAGCGGTCGACACATATTTACCACTCTAGTCGATGTCGACTATCGGTTTATCGATTGTTAGGATAATTTCGCGCCGCGCATCTCCTGAAGTATAAACCCTGATTGTAAACTGAATGATAGCGTCAGACTTGTGATTTTTCTCTTCAAAACTCATTGTTTAGGCACTCATTCCGGCATTTGATCCGAGACCTGGTCGCACAAACGTCAACCAGACCCAAGACGTCGAGTTGCCGGCTGTTGTCCCAGACCCAGCCCAAGCGAAGCCAACCTTGGTAAGTTGTATAGGTTCACCGCTGCTCACAGATTCCTATTGGAGTATTGACTTCCAGGTCGAAGAGACATCACTGCGTTTGTTCCTTCGCGGCCCCAACATGAGCGGCATCGAGAATGTGACGATTGAGATGGCTGCCGACGATCACAGTCTCTTCTATTACGTTCAGGCACTTGTCGGTGCTATCGACTGGGGAGCGGTGAGTTATTTGTAGACTAGAGGTCTGCTTCGATATCTTCGTCTTGGGAATTTTTATGCAAAAAACTGGGGCCGGATTCATGAACGCGGCCGGAGGTAAATTCTACCCCACTTACCTCGACAGCCATTTACTCGCCACATTGCCCGAACTTACCTCCGTTTTCTGATTCATGACGGCCAAGGCGAGGGTTTTGCTCCGCGGCCAATTTCTGACCCAATGTGCATGCCTCTACTGGCCCGCTGGCATCAGCTAACAGCGAAACCAAGCAGTCACACTTGCTGCTGGGACGTCGCTGGCACCGACACTAGCTGCATCGTATTTAGGGCAAATGAAATGTGAAATGTGAGGTTGGGCGAGGGGGGGGGGGAGGGAGGGAGGGAATGGGGTGGAAGCTAGTAGCATAGCAGGAAGTAGAGAAACAATGGTAAATGTGGGCCTACATGACTAAAGGGGGAGGTGGCGGACGGGCATAGTCCACCCACGCAAATCGTAAATTACGATTTGCGTGGTGGACTAGGCGCATGGTGGCCCAAGCCGACCCACAATGCCACTAAAGGAAGCAATTCACTTAAAAATAAGTGGCATTGTGGGCCGCCATGGTCCACAGAGCCCAAAAAATCATGTAATGCAAGCCTAATAGAGAAAAACAAAAGGTAAAACAACTCACCGAGGTGCGGCGAAAGACCTGCGCATGGCGACGGCAACTAGGCGCCCCTGCCAGGCATTGAATTTGCGGCTGGCGGCCAGCTCAGAGCTGGCTAAGGGCCAGCGGAGGCATGCATTGGGTCAGAAGTTAGCCGCGGAGCAAAACCCTCGCCTTGGAGGTAAATGTTCCCCGACGCGCTGACGGGGTAGCATTTACCTCGACACTTACCTCGGATTTTTCCCGCCGCGCGTTCATGAATCGCGCGTAAGTGGGGAGTGGGGGTAAATTTTGCACTTACCTGCCGGTAAATCGTTCATGAATCCGGGCCCTGATCTTTCACGGGTCAGTATTTTCGAAAATGTAGGGCTAATTTGAAAGAATCTTCGGCTTCCTATTTTCCGATCGAGGTCTTGTTGGGTGTATCGTTTATCTAGAACGACCATAGAAAACGAGTGTCACGTTAGTTAAGGCAAATCTGTCCTTCTAGCTTTCCTTCTGTTCCTTCTGTCCTTCGATTGGGAGGTGCAGCGCTGTTACCCTCACGTTCATTTATCCACCTTCACTACAGCAGGCTTGCGCCGTCCCTGATTGCGGTGGGCAAATCTAGTGTTGAGCCCCGGACAAGATTTTACGGGCGAGAGGAGCATATTTTCGCCTTGAGGCGGAATTCGGGCCACAGGTGCGGAGGGGTTGTTCTTGTCTTATTATTGTGCTGCTTTCTCTGTGTTTTTTTTTTGCAAGTGCTGAATTCGACCATTATTGACGGTTGCTGAGCCTCATTTGACATGTAAAATCGCTATGTAAATTAAGTTAAAGGACTGGAATATCAATAGCTATCGGCAATGCTAGAACTCAGCACATGTAAAAATTCGAGAAAACAGAACAAAAACAAGCCAAGAACTCACCTGATATGCGGTCGAAAATCCATTTCACAGTGCTGAATTTGCTTCTCTCATACGCAAGATCTCTTCCGAGTTTTACTTGACGGTCGATCGATGTAGCCATCATCGATGGGGGAAGGGGGAAGAGATCCTTTTCTGCAGTAGGGTTCGACACTTAAGGTATGCTCCTATAAGGCTCCATTTACATATTAGTATCATATCCGATGCCGAACAACGTGCAACGTAAAGTGGCCAAGTTGATCAATCGCGTCTCACGCAACTAGAACTGCTTTCTGACCTCTTTAAAGTCTAGCATCGAGGTCCCTAACAATTTACTGCAGAATCGATGGGCACCTAAGATAACGCACCCCGAGATTCCACGATGTCTGCCGGATTACGTGGGTTTGCTCCTCCCCCCCCCCACTGGTTGAGCTGCGAGTGCTGCTCGTAGAACGAATGTGAAAACAAAGGTGTCGATTTTTAAAATATAACGTACACTGGTTCGATTTCAGAAATGCGAGCGCAGTCGCCGTGTTTGGGAGCCGACGTACACACTGATCTACGAGGATGCGTCTCAACCATACGTGACCAAGTTTTCGACCATCGCGTCGGATGAGAGTAAAGTCCCTCCAGCCGTTAATGAGGTATTGTCAGGTGCTTCGTTCGTATCCGAGCTCCTGCCGCTATCTGTAATTCTTTAGTGTTTGGAAGTGATAGGACTACTGTCACGTATTGGAGAGCGGTTCCCGGATGCACAGATCGGCCCTCAGGTGTTCATCAGTGATAAGCTGACGCTGAAGCTCACTCAGGTGATTCCACACAGTCAGAAGTTTCCCTCACGAATGTGTATCGCGTCTCTTCAGGAACTTTCCGATGCGCTCGTGGTAGCCGCGAGAGCGATGCCGGACTGGTGCTCTCGCCTCATCTACGGCTATCCGTGCCTTTTCTCCGCAGAGACGAAGTCAGTAGAATGCTAGGCTGAATGAGAATGACTACCGCTCCACGTGCAACATACCGTGTTTCCAGGAACATGTACATGCAGGCCACTGCATTCGGAGTGTCGCGAACGATCGTCTGGCTGCAGTCGCGGCGCGACGCGGCTCTGGATCGAGCTCGTGGTGCCGCTCAGAGCACAACCAGCAGTGCGACAAGGCCTCACGATCGTTATCAGGAGTACCGTGTTGGAAGACTGAAACATGAACGTATCAAGGTGGGTCTGTAGAGCTCGCCTTGTACTTTGTGTTGTTCAATTTCTGCGACGGTAGCGACTGATTGCCCTGGCAAAGTGTGGCTATCGATTTTTGCCGAATAGACAGACCTAGATATTGATCGATTCGCATGTTTCGAATGGGAATTTCAATCGCTGCCGACGCGAACTATGAACAGGCGCTCAGAATCCTTAAACTATTAGTGTGAGCCTAAACGTTTGTACCGTTAAGGTCACTCGATCCGAGGAACACCTGCTGGAGCAAGCGATTCGTGTCATGAAGTTCCATGCCGACCGCAAAGCTGTGCTCGAGATCGAGTACGTCGGCGAAGAGGGCACTGGTCTCGGACCCACACTGGAGTTCTATGCATTGGTGAGAGCTAGATGTGGAACATATCTCTACGGTACTCCTAGTTGGGCGGGGTCAGTCCGATCGTGTGCACAATTGGTCGAACTCCTAGCGTAGTGGCAAAGGATTGTGTGGCAGCCCTAGGTCTGTCCGCCACATGCAGTGAAGATGGGTGGCCAGGGATGTGACAGTGGTATCTATGGTCCTACGCGTCTTCGAACATTTTACGGCTGTCTCCCAACAACGATGGCGTCACAGTCCTTATTTAGAGTGTACAAGTCAGTAGCCTTCCTTTCTAGGTTGCCGCTGAGCTTCAACGAAAGGCGTTGGCCATATGGCTGTGTGACGATATGGACGAGCACCAGCTAAAGATGGAAGAACGCGAGCTGGATCTGGGTGAAGGCAAGAAACCCCCAGGGTTGGTCTTACAAATAGAAATATCTATTGAGCCAAAATTACACTTTAATTTAGTAATTTGGCGAAAATTTAAGCATAGTTTAGTGCTTGAAAATATTTGTAGCAAAAATCTATCTTATTACTTGCTTATTTTTTCTAGTTTCTGAGAGTTTGAAATTGATTCGCTGGCACTGAATGTTCTTCTACTCATAACGTGTTCATTTGCGACTGAGCTGTCTATCTGTTGCCTTTCTGTTCAGATTCTATGTGCGTCGTGCCGGCGGTCTATTCCCGGCACCTCTCCCGCCGCACACTGATGAAGTTCGCCGTGCGTCTGAGATGTTCCGAGTCCTGGGTATATTCCTAGCCAAGGTACGTACGTGCAATGCTGGTGGCTCTTATGCGTACTGGATGCAGAAATGTTAGCATGATTCATTCCTATTCCGTAATGAACATCTATGACCTGTTTTAGAAAGCAGCGTCACGAAGATTTTTTGCAGTTTTGGTAGCGCGTTCCATAAAACCGATTTTCACGCCATTCGGTTTGTCCCTAAGGTTCGCATTCTCAAAGCTGCCTTGTAGCTTCGTAGCATATCTTGAACTTCAAAAAACGAAGATACTCTGGCATGGCACGTGTTGAGATACCCCAATAGCGCCGCAGCAAATCACGATGTCCACTTGACTAATTGATTAAGTGTAAGCGCCATTTACCTGCAGCTTTTCAAGCATCAGTCGTCATTATGGTGGCGAATAATTCTTGATTCTCTGCTGAACCCAAAGTTTTGGACTACCGAAGTGGAAAAACTTGCTTCCATTTGGGGGACAACCTTCATGGGTTAACTGGTCTAAACTTTTCGCTGTATCTATTGGAGCAAAATTTGATTAGCGTCCAAACTGTGATGAATTTTTGCGCGCACTGTACTGTATAATTTTGAAGAAGATTGATTATTTTGTGCGTACAGTATGCTTAAGAATTTAGCTCATGAGGCTGTAAGACCAATAGTGCCTCCAAGACTGTGGGCTTTAGATTCGTTAAGAATGTACATATAGGGAATAACTGTTTTCGCTATTAAGGTGCTACAAGATGGAAGGCTGGTGGACTTGCCGCTGGCTCGTCCATTCCTCAAGCTGATAGTGTCTCCACATTTGAGTGAGGCGGAAGAGCCGTCTCTTGACCGGGTTCTGTCCCTGGATGACTTTGAAGAGGTTCATCCTGTGAAAGGTACCGTTTTCTTCTTCTGTCAGACGCGTTAGAGTCAACTCTAATCGTCTATTCAAGGAGGATTCCTGAAAGAGCTGCGTGCGCTCGCGCAACGAAAGCGAGCGATCGAGAACGAGCCGATGTTGGACCGTGAGGCGAAGCGACGAAAGATCGACGAGCTGAAATTATGCATTCATGGCACGCGCTGCCGTGTCGAGGATCTCGCTCTCAATTTCACGTACGGTTTTGACCCCGCCTCCGATTTCAACCTTTTGTCGGTGATGCGGCTGCAGAATAGCTTTTCTTCTGTTTAGGGTTAACCCCCCGTCCTCGGTGTTCGATTATGAAGAGATGGAACTGGTCGAAGGCGGTGCGGACATGGACGTGACGATGGATAACGTCGAGCTTTACGTTCAGAAATGCGCCGACTTCTACTTGAATACGGGCATCATCAATCAAGTCTGTTGCTTTGAGAAAAACTACGCTCTTCATGCCCCACCAACTTTGAATTTAATCATCCATGTTTAGATGCGTGCATTCCGTGACGGATTTGATCGCGTCTTCGGTCTCCGCTCTCTCCGTTCATACAGCCCCGAAGAAGTGCAGGTTGGTTATGCGCTTTGCTCTTAAGGAGCAGTTATACTCAATTCATCACTCGGAGTGCTTCCGCGTTGCACGGCTGCCAAAGTATGAACCGCGCATTGTACTCTCTGGCCTACTTTCAGCGGTTGCTGTCTGGTGAGCAATGCCCGGAATGGACGCGTGAAGACGTGCTTAACTACACGGAGCCAAAGCTGGGCTACAATAAGGATTCTCCCGGTTTCCTGCGTTTCGTTGATGTGATGGTAGAGCTGAACCCACAGGAGCGAAAGAACTTCCTTCAGTTTGCAACCGGATGCTCTAGTTTGCCACCAGGTACAGTAATCTATGTTCGAGTCGTCGTAAACCCTATCCCAGTTGGGTGGTTTCGATAAGCCCACCAAGGATGTGATAGAGCACATCCTAGGTGGACCAAAAATGCAAAAATGAGGTCCGGAAAACATGCAGGTTAAAGAAGAAAAATGAAAACGCTCACCCGCTGGGTCGGCAGGACACCTTGGCTTAGACTTAAGGGGCTCATCGCCCTATCCAACGCAGCTCCTGCTACGGGGACCCTCGCAACGACACGAGAAGTGAGAGTCTTGCTTTGTTTTGCCCCAAAAATGGCTGAAGTTGCCCAAAATTGCTGACTTCGTGCGTTGTTGCGCGGCTTCGCGTGGCAACACCCGTGTTTGTAGGGGTGGGTGAGCTCTTTAAGTCCAAGGCCTCCTGGAGACGCTTATTGGTTAGCGATTTCTCTTTTATTTTCTTTGTATTTGATGTTTTCCGGACCTCGTTTTTGCATTTTAGGTCCACCTAGGTGCGCTCTATCACACTCTGAGGGGACCAGTAAAATTATCTGCGCCCACTCAGTTCGGATAGCGCCAATTTGTATTGATTTTTATCGGGCGGCCGCTGGTTAAAAGCGATGTGCATACTTTGTTCTCGTCAGTTCTGTTGTTTATTGTAAACAGGCGAAGAGTCGCCGGCAGTGCCAGAAACATAGGTATCCATTATCTGCGTCACGTAATCGATATCGGTAGTTCTAATGCCGTCATATAGCGTTGACAACGATCTATAAGTCGATGTTTGTTAGACAGTGACAACGTTGATACAAGTGGCAATGATTATGATGCGTCGACAGCAAGAGTCTAAACGATACCCATTGGCCCTTTGCCCTACCGCGTGCGAAAGGTTCAGCAAGTACTCATCTCCTATTCATTTCGTGTATCTCTGGATCTCTTGCATAAACATTCGCATCCGCTTTGACTACCTGCAGTAACCGTGGGGATGTGGTCCGATATTGTCAGTTAAATGCCCGATGAGTACTGTCCAAAGTCTGCCTAAGCCTGCCAGTTGTTGATTCTACGTTAGAATTCGTCCACACATAGGTTCTAGCCTGATGTTTTAATCGCTGATGTCGCCAGTGCGCTCACGTTAGTTCGTCCTAACCAAGGACTCATTAAATTCTGTCGTTTTCTAGGTGGTCTGGCCAATCTCCATCCACGTCTGACAGTTGTGCGCAAAGTGGAGAGCGGCGATGGAAGCTATCCTTCGGTAAGTGAGCCGCCATGTTAATTGGTTTGCTGGATAGCCTAGCGTAGTGGTCTGTTGTAGTGTTTGTCTAGCATTGTAGGCTCTCCTTGTCACCACAAACTGTCCTATAAAGTCGCAGAGCTTCTGAACGAGCCAATACCTTGGGTTGTAACGTTCTTGATATTTCTTTAGAACAAAATATTTTGGTAACTGCATCTTTTGACTCTTAAATATATTTAAAAGGTCTATTTGGAGACGCTGTTCCAAAAGAGCGTTAGAAGGAGATAAAAGGAAATGTCGATGTGCTCAGTTTGCTTTATCATTAGAAATCGTGAGAGCTATTCGTTTGTTAAGCTTTGGAGAAACTTATCCCAATAGCCATATATGTTTTAGTCTTGTCTACCTCCTGAAAGGAGGTAGCCAGGACTAAAAGATTCGCGTTCGCTGAGGTGTAAAGAACTTAAGTGTCCGAATTGTTTCAATACTTCTGTGCCACGCAGGTTTGATATGATGGAACGTTTACTTCGGCTTGACGTTTCGACAATTTCGTCGTTTTCAAAGGCCTGAAAGAAGTTCGAAGCCTAAGATCAGGCACTCATCTGGGCAAAGACTTAGGCTCCCAACTCAGCCAGTTTCGACGAATTCCTAAGAGGGCCAATGTGAATCCTACTGAAGCAAACCGAACCCACCGTTGTCCCACCAGCACTGAGTGAAAGCTCAGTTATTGGACTACCATGGAGCAAATGAGACCTACCAGGTGTAAATTTGCAGTGATGTTAAGCTACAAGTAGTTGGTCTTGATCTCATATCCCACACAACGAAATGAACGGCAAAAAAGCAAAATCAACAACCGAAACGAGTGCATTTCGATCACAAGTGACTTTTTGCCGTTCAATCCGTTATGTGGGATATGAGACTAAGACCAAGTACTTCTGTAGCTTAACATCACTGCAGATTTATACTTGGTAGGTCACATTTGCTCAAATAGCTGAGCTTTCACTCAGTGCTGGTGGGACAACGGTGGGTTCGGTTTGCTTCAGTAGGATTCACCTTGGCGCTCTTAGGAATTCGTTGAAACTGGCTGAGTTGGAAGCCCAAGTCTTTGCCGAGATGAGTGCCTGATCTTAGGCTTCGAACTTCTTTCAGGCCTTTGAAAACGACGAAATTGTCGAAAAGTCAGGCCGAAGTAAACGTTCCATCATATCAAACCTGCGTGGCACAGAAGTATTGAAACAATTCAGACATGCCCAGGTTTCATGTTAGTCGAACATGGAGATTTAAGTGTCCATTATACGCTCAAATCAAAAACATTAATCAATCCACCGAAGATGTCCATGCGAATAAATGAAAATGAATTGCGTAGAGTTTACGAGAACACGAGAAAGTCGTGAAACATAAATCAGATCTCCTCTAGGTCCTATCAACTAGTCTTCTCCCATACTACCACCCTCCTCCACATCCGACCTTCCCAGTCCCACTAAGTCTAGCCAGCATAAGAGGCATTGCTAGAGAAACAAGAAACAATGACAAAACAACATTTCGAGCCACGGCAGGAAGCATCAATCAGTCTCTCCCCCCCCCCCCCCCCCACCACCCTCCAAACCTATATTGCGCCTGAGCTTGTTAAATCCCTATCTGTACGGTAATTGTTACAAATTGCAGGTGAACACGTGCGTGCACTACCTGAAGCTGCCGGAGTACTCGTCGGCGGAGATATTACGGGAACGTCTTCTGACCGCCGTCAACGAGAAGGGATTCCATCTCAACTAGCGTGCGAAGTGTCGCGTCTCGCAGCAGCAGCAGCAGCAGCATTTTCGTCGTTCAAAGCTCATGGTGCAGCCAACTTGTCGGATCCTTCTTCCTTCCTGTATTCGTTCGAATGTGATTAGAACCATAGCTCAATGAAACCGATCACACCCCCGACCCACACGTATATGTATGCGCAGTGTGTCTGTCCATTCATCGTTATGCGCTTTGTCGTCGATCCGTTTGTTCCTCTTTCTACTCTGTTATGTGAATCTAATGGGTACAATGGCCGTCGTTTTTCGCGTGTGCGTGTTTCCCCACATCCCTTTCTACCGTTGTGCGTGTTTCTGTCCTCAGTTGAGACGTGACGACTGTGTTATTCCTTGAGTGTGTGTGGGATGTGCTTCCACTAGTCCTTGGGTCAGACCTGATCGCCGGTGCGCAGTGGAGCAGGCGACGTCGTCAGCATTTCGTTCCGCCCACCAATGCGATCGCGCGCGCGCACACACACACACACGCATAGCTCTCTCGGGATCTTTTCCTCGGTGTTGTAGTTCGAGCAGAATTGCCTTTTGTCTTCCCCCTGCAAACATAGCAATATATGGCGCGGAAGAGAGAGTTCATTCACTCACTCGCAGTTCTTTATTCTTTCCCCGCAAGTGTTCTACTATTATGTGTTATTATCTCTACTTTCTACCACGTACGTACATAAACAGTTGTTGTGTACGCCTGCTGTGTTGATTGACGTTGCTACAGGCGGCTGATCCGTGCTATTCATCTGGTGACTGTGTAGAATCACTAACTTCGCTGAAAGGGAAAGGGGTGCAAGTTCTCAATGCGGCCTGCGTGGGGGGGGGGGGGGCGAGACGCAACGCACCAGACTAATCATGCTGCATCGAGGGGAGTGCAAGACTGGTGCTCAGATTGGCTGTTTCTTTCGCATCTCTCCCAAGTGGGCTACATTGACAACTTGTGCCAAGAAAGGAATTCAAATTGCATAGCTTACACCTACACGTTGTGGCGTGTAAGGTGTCAAATGAGCAGCCCCTGTTTGTGTGGATGCGTGTGGAACTATAAACAGAGTGGCTCAGTCACATTAAAATGCCATTGCACAGTCCCTTGGCCTCTCAGGGCCTATTTATAGCCCGTAACGGAGATGCTCGCTCTTGCAAAGGATACGATTCCAATAATGTCGAGTGATCACTATGTAGATAAAAATCGATACGTATGCGCTGTACCGGCGACCAGTCGCTGTGATTGCCACCTTCGTGACTACGAACAGACTCTCAGTCAGATTCAGAAAACTGCCATGATCACCGTGATAACAGTAGATGTTAGAGTCGTGGAGGACTTCACTCTCGTCTACAGTAATCAGGGCTTCCAGAAACTGTTTTACTGCGGATGCAGAAGGGACTAAGAAATGGATGCTGGAATAAGCCGCATGCTGTAGGTAAAGGCAGTAGGGATCCGTCGATCAGCACTTTTCGGTAGCCGAGGTCTAGGGAGCAGCTGACAACTGTCGACTGGGTACTATACTTGTGTCCTTCCAAAAATTTTTCGAATAAACGAATAATCGAATATATTCGGTTTCACGAAAAACCGAATATTCGAATAATGAATATTTTCGAATATTCGGTTATTCGTGAAACCGAATATATTCGATTATTGTTAATAATATGTTAATATTCGTGGTTATAATAATATATTCGAATTTTGGACCTTGTCGAATATTCGAATAATGAATATATTCGAATTTTGGACCTTGTCGAATATTCGAATAATGAATATTTTCGAATTTTGGGCCTCATCGAATATTCGAATAATGAATATTTTCGAATTTTGGGCCTCCTCGAATATTCGAATAATGAATATTTTCGAATTTTGGGCCTCACCGAATATTCGAATAATGAACATTCGAATATTCGTTCGAAATTATTCGATTCGGTCTGAAGTATACGACAGAAGTATTTGAAATGAAAGTCATATTGAGCCCTAGGCTAAATGCCTTTTCTAAATTCTTCTGTTAGATCGTGTCTTCAATTTTCAAATCCAAACTCTTCTAATCTTAATGAATTCCGACCGTAACGCACAACTGACATAGTGCCACAAAATTTATCAATAGCGAATACTTTGGTTGAATTTGTAAACATTCTACGGCTTCTAGCCACAAAATTTATCAATAGCGAATACTTTGGTTGAAATTGTAGATATTCTACGGCTTCTGATGACCCTCGTAAAGCAAATACAGAAATAAACGTAATCTCAAACACGACATGTTATTTAAAGGCATTATGTTAATATGTATATGATGTTTTATGTTACAAACCCGGACAAGAAAAAACAACAATTGAGTGAGGAAACACCTCGCCGTTAAGCTGAGAAATAAGGTCTCCTACAAGTGAATCACAGAAAAGGACTTTGAGAAGGATGAATGATGCTGTGGCAATTTGGGGTGAGATCGCAGCCAGTCTATACCCTTCCGACTGAGAAAATGAATGTCAAACAGTCTGCCCATGCGACACTTCTCGAACGGTACGACTGGAAGATGGTCTCCCAAACACATATTACTATTAACCAGAAAATCGCTCCTTGGCACTCAGCGTGACATACTTCCGATTGGTATTGGTGGCCGGTGATTGCGGTCGAAGAAAGCCTCAACCAAAGAACCAGGATGTGTTCCTAAGCCACACCAACGGTAGACCAAACAAACCGACGATGAAGTACTTTCGACAGAGGTCGACCTTGGCCGCATCGTTCATGTTTCTCAAGCCCATTGGTCGGCCTTCGCTTGGGTAATTAAACATGTTTCCCATTTCGAATATTTTCATGGCTCCATATGAAATATGTATACCAAACGATAGAGCTCGAGCTGCTGAGCTCAAACCTTGGTTTTTCATATACTTGACTTTAGGCGAGTTATATCCAGAATGCGCAAAAACTGACTCCCAGTAGTCTATCTCAGTATCACCTGTATCACCTGTCGTCCCGTTGATCATCGACTTGCTCGAACGGGCGCCAGCAGCGTCTCCATTCGTCCCTGTCGCGTGCCAGAGTGGTCAATGGATCCTCCTCGCTCGAGGGACACGAAGAGCGTCATATCGGGCGTTCAGGGCTTTCACGAAGAAGTCCGACCAACGCGTTGGTGGGCGTCCCGGTGTTCTCTTGACATCTCGCGGAATCCAGTCGGTAACGACTCTCGTCCCGCGGGTGTCTGCGAATCGCATTACGTGGCCGGCCCACCTAATTTTCGACGACTTGGCCCATGCGACAGCGTCTCTGATCTTCGAACGTCGGCGAAGCTCGGAACTCCGGAGGCCTTCTCTCACTTGCGTGAGTCGTGTCACTCCGAGCATCGTCCTCTCGATTCCACGCAGCGCGACGCTGATCGCGTGTTCATCCTGCTTTCGTATAGCCCAGGTCTCTGAGGCGTATGTTAGGGCAGGAAGAACGGTAGAGTCGAATAGGTGGGCACGGAGTCGGACTTTCTTCGTCTTCTTCGCGACTTCTTCGACGCTCTTGAAAGCTCCCCAAGCCGCTCGTTTCCTCCTGCTCAGCTCCGGCGCTAGGTCGTTGGCCATATTGACTTCGCGACCCAGATACACGTAGCTGGAGCATTCGGAGATGTTCGTTCCGCTGAGCGAGAATGGGGCACCAGAAACTTGTCCGTTCCTCATGAACTCGTCTTCGTAAGATTAAGCTGCAGTCCAACGTACCTATACACGATCGAAGTCGGCCAGCATTCGCTCCGCCTGGCTTATGCTTGGTGTTATGAGCACGATGTCGTCAGCGAAACGAATATGGTGCAGCTGCTGGCCGTCGACCTTCACTCCCATGTCTTCCCATTCTAGTTCGCGCATGACGTTTTCGAGGGTGGCGCTGAAGAGCTTCGGGGATATGGTATCCCCTTGCCGAACCCCTCTCCTTACGTCGATGACGACGTCGTTGTAGAATGGAGAGATCTTAGTCGTGAATCCACTGTACAGCTCTCGAAGGACTCTGATGCACTGAGTAGGAACGCCCTGAGTGAGCAGGGCGTCGAGGACCGCTTCAGTCTCGACGGAGTCGAATGCCTTCTTCAGGTCGATGAACGTAAGGCACAGCGGCAGCTTGTACTCTGGCGACACTTCGATGAGCTTCGTAATGGTGTGTATGTGGTCGATCGTGCTAAATCCTCTCCGAAATCCTGCTTGTTCGCATGGCTGTCCTTCGTCTAGCGTTCTGCTGATCCTATTCAGGATGACTCGAGTGAACAGCTTGTA
Source organism: Heligmosomoides polygyrus bakeri (assembly GCA_947359475.1). Taxonomy (NCBI): domain Eukaryota; kingdom Metazoa; phylum Nematoda; class Chromadorea; order Rhabditida; family Heligmosomidae; genus Heligmosomoides; species Heligmosomoides polygyrus. Next base: position 514,430 of record OX375865.1, read on the forward strand.
GACTACGGACAGCAGGCAGATCGGGCGATAGTTGCCAATGTCATGCACGTCTCCCTTCTTGTACAGCAAGACGGTCTTGCTGGTCTTCCACTGAGATGGAACCTTGCATTCCGACAGGTATCGTGTGAAGAGCCGCGCCAGGGTGTTGATGAGCGCTGGCGGGAGGTTCTTCAGGTGTTCGGGTCTGATCCTGTCAGGGCCGGGTGCTGTACGTTTCTTCACCGACGAGATAGCGTGTCGGATCTCGGAAGGGAGAACAGAGGGAACGACGTATCCATCCTGCGGAAGATGGCATGGGGGCAGGTGGACGTGGCTATCGAAGAGATCGGAGTAGAAGTCGTGGATGACCTTCTCCATGGTCCTTCTGGAAGAGGTGACGGTTCCGTCAAGACGTCGGAGAGCGGTCATCTTGGCCTTGAAGTTGGCGAAGTTCTGGCGGGCATTGCGGATGCTCAACCCTGCCTCTGCTGCTTCAGCCAACACTTCAGCCCTTCTCTCCTTGAGATCTTCCTTTATCGCTGCTCTGCATAGCTTCGCAAGCTCGCACGTCAGTTGGTACTTGCCTGGCGCACGTGCTGCTCCACGCTGGCGTATCAGCTCGAGAGTTTCCGGAGACAGGCGTCTCTTGGTGGTCTCCAAGCTCTCGGCTCCCTTAGCAGGCGGCACGAAGTGGTCGTATTCCTCGTCGATGTTGTCCATGACGGTATCTTCCCAAAGGCCGGCAGGGGAGGTGTAACGGTCCCAGCTGGTGGTTGTTCTGGGACTCCTCTTCTTGAACTTCACGGCCTTCTCTCCTTGACGCGAAAAGCGCAACCTTGCGCGAAGGAGGCGGTGGTCCGATCCCGTGTAGAACTTAGGGACAACGGAAACGTCGGTCAGGCAATACTTGCGATTGAAGATGATGTGGTCGGTCTCGTTGTGGAACTGGCCACCGGGGCATTCCCGGGTCCATCGTAGAGAGGGAGGCTTCTGGAACTGTGAGTTTCCATGGATGGTCTTGGTCGACATGATAAACTCAGACAGCCTTTCACCTTGCTCGTTCTACTCAAACCGTGGGTTCCGATGTGAAGTTCTTCAGGCGACCTTCGTGGCCCGATCTTGGCGTTGAAGTCGCCGACGATCACCTTGTAGAAGGTGTGGTCTTCCTTATAGAACTTCTCCAGCTCCACGTAGAAGGCTTCGACCTCTTCGTCGTCGTAGTCGGATGTTGGTGCATACGCAACGAATACAGTCAAAGCTGGCACGGAACCACATCGCTTCAGTCGCAGACGTCCGATTCGGGTTGTCAGAGACTCGTACGAATCGATGTTCATGGCCAAGTGCGTGCTGACGAGGACACCAACGCCGCCTACTCCCCTGATGTCGCATGTTCCGAGGAACAGTTCTTCTTCGGAGTCGTAGGCGGCGTGTAGGGGGTGGTGTCTTCTCGTCTCAGTCAGTCCGATGACATCGTACTTGATCTTCCTGGCTTGCATCATCAGGTTCTCAACGGATGCTTCCGACGCGAGCGTGCGGGCGTTGTAAGTACAGATCGTCATCCTAGTCCTTCTCAATTTGCGCAGCCTGGTTAGGCCCTGAGATTTTAGCAGCCTCTCCGTACTCGTCCTTCCCATCGCTGCAGAAATGGGGGCTCTTTCGGGGTCAGGGGAATGAGGCCCTTTAGTGCTGCTGTGTTTGACTTCCATACAACAAGGGTAGCTAGTCAGGCTCTCTCGTGCGGGCGAAGAACTCCGGGCAGCCAGCCAGACTGCCCAAAGGGACGGGGCGAGACTTTTGAGGCGGCCCCGAATCGCCTTACGATGTACTCCCAGTCTACCGAGTGCAAGCTTTTGGCCGGGCCGACACAGTTACAATCCGCACAGTCATGGACACATTCGCTCACAGTGTGCACGAACATGCCGCTCCCACGCACAAGGAACGCGTCGATCCGACACAGCAGGAGCAAGGAGTCCATCCCCTGCATCCCACCTGCGTCTCTGGGCAGTACACGGTCGCATTTGGTTCGCGTTTAATTCCCTTATCCAGCACCCGGGGACGTGCCACGTGGCCCTGCGACAAGCGGCCCGAGATCCTTCTTAACAAGAGAGCCCGAAGGCTCTCTATCGAGGGAGATCCGTGGCTATCTCAGTAGCGTCGAATATATTCGAATATATTTGAATTTTGGGGCACGTCGAATAGTCGAATAACGAATATATTCGAATTTTGGACCTTGTCGAATATTCGAATAACGAATATATTCGACTTTTGGGCCTCAGCGAATATTCGAATAATGAATATTTTCGAATTTTTGATTTTTGGCCTCATCGAATATTCGAATAATGAATATTTTCGAATTTTTGGCCTCATCGAATATTCGAATAATGAATATATTCGAATTTTGGACCTCACCGAATATTCGAATAATGAATATTCGAATATTCGAATTTATTCGAATATTCATTCGAAATTATTCGATTCGGTCCGAAGTATACTGGGTACATCTGAGTCTTGTCCCAAGACTCCGGGTGGCAATCTCGGATCCTTGACAGTGTCGAGAACGGCGGAGTCTTTCACTGCTTGGGTAGGGGGAGAGGGGGGGGGGGGAGCGTCCCAATCGAGGTTTGTCTTCGGAGTCCGCGTCTCCTCTGAAGCGAGAGAACCGGTGTTTGACAGCGCGACGGAGGCGGATGTCCTCTTCCAATGCGCTGTTGATCTCGAACGGTCGCCGTCGTTCCAGTGCCTCGACTCCACTCATTGAACTCCAGAAGACCTGGAGTAGTCGAGGTAGCTGAACACGAATCTGAAGTTCGTATTCGAAGTGTCGATCGTCATTGTTGTAACTGTGAGATATATCGGAGATCTGATTGGATTGTATGATTGATTTGACCACAATAACTCCGCCCATGTTCTAGGACCATGACCGGCGCCTATAAAAGGCCCGAGATTTGCAATAGTACTACTTCTATTCGTCTTCCGAATAAACTCTGCTGTATTCGAGCCACTACACTGGCGATCAGGATTCGTCTGGACTACGACGCGATCGATTTCAACGATGCCCAAGGACACTCCATCGCCTCCGGAGAATCCAGCTGGCCTCGCCGAGATTCTGGCCATGCAGTCGCAACAGCTGCAACTTCTACAGCAACTCGTCGCACGACTGATCGAGCAGAGGGACCCTACGTCCACGCATGCTGTGCAAGGAGTTCCAGCCATCGACCCGTACGGCGACCTCGTCCGCGACCTCCCGGCATTCGTCTACGACAAGGACGATGACACCACGTTCGATGCTTGGTACAAACGCTATGGACCCGTCATCGAAGACCGTGGAGCAGCGTTAACCGAGGAGCGGAGACGAAATCTGGTGATCGACAAACTCGACAATGCGACCTACAAAAGCTACGCCGAGCACGTCTTACCGCTCAAGCCACGGGACATCGACTTTGCGACTACGATCCAGAAATTGACCCTGTTATTCGGACCGAAGCGAACGCTGATCCGCAGACGATTCGAGTTTCTTCAATCGACATGTCCGCCTCTCACCAGCTCGTTTGTGCCCTACCGAGAGTTCGGCAACATGGTGAAGAAGAAGTTCGAGGATGCAGCGATGAAGGACGTTGACGGTGACTCGCTGAAGTGCTTGGTATTCATAGCTGGCCTCACCGACTCATCGCATTCTGAGATGCGCCTCCGTCTGCTGAACCATCTAAACCGGATGAAAGAAGACGAGCCATCCCCAATCCTCGACGACTTCATTAACGAATGCGAAACATTCGTAACTCTTCGATCGGACAATCGACTCATGGAGCAGAAGGAAGTCAACGCTGCATATCAAGCGAAGGCAACAAAGAAGAAAAGACAAACTTCGCGGAAGCCACGAAACCCGAATTTCCGACATCGTTCCTCATCACGAGAACGTCAACCGTACCGGCACTCCAGCAGCGAGAAGGAAGACTCTCCTCAGCACAGGGCAGGATCGAGGCGGAGCAGGCGCAACTTCCGCTGCAAGAACGTCTCAACGACAACTCAGGATGCCCGTACTTATCTGAAAGTGCACATCAATGGACGACCGACTCGCCTACAGCTCGACACTGGTGCTGACATCACGATGATATCGCGCCGGACCTGGAAGGCTATCGGATCTCCAGCGGTCGAACGTGCCACCGTACCAGTAAAAGCCGCAAACGGTTCAGAAATGGAAATTCTTGGACGTTTCGAAGCCGACTTCGCCATCTACGACCGACATCGACGACCCACTCTAGGACATGGAAAGTGCTACCTCACCGAATCTACCGACCTTCTGGGACTCGAATGGTGCATCCAGATGTCCGACTATCGTCAGCTGAAGGAACAGTACCACTGCAGATTGGCGACTAATGCCCTGGAACACATGAGAAATGATACTGTCTCTTATTTGAGAGACAAATTTGCCGACGTTTTCGCACCCGGCCTTGGACGCTGCACGAAAACCAAGGCAAAGCTGTTTCTTCAGACTGACGCTCGCCCAGTCTACAAGCAGAAGCGACCTGTGCCGTTCGCCTCTCAGCCGGCCGTAAATGCCGAAATCGACCGCCTAGTACGTGAAAACGTCCTAGTTGCCGTCGAGCATTCTAACTGGGCAGCCCCAATCGTCGTCGTCAAGAAAAGCAATGGCACAGTAAGAATATGTGCTGATTTCTCCACAGGGCTCAATGACGCCCTCATTCTACATCAGTACCCACTGCCTACAATTGAGGACATATTCACAAAACTGAATGGAGGGCAGTTCTTCTCTCAGGTGGATCTCGCTGATGCCTACCTGCAAGTGGAAATGGATGACGATTCCAAGGAGCTAGTCACGATCAACACACACCGTGGCCTATTTCACTACAATCGTCTACCTTTCGGAGTAAAATCCGCCCCCGGCATTTTTCAACAGATCATCGACTCCATGATCGCTGGACTCCCTGGTGTCGCCGCATACATGGATGACGTCATAGTGACAGGCCGTACGCCAGAGGAACACCGCAGCCATTTGGAAGCTCTATTCCAGAGAATCTCCAGCTACGGTTTCCGAGTCCGAATCGACAAATGTCACTTCTTCATGCCGGAAATCCGCTATCTCGGCAATATTATCGACAAAGAAGGAAGACGTCCGGACCCAGACAAGATTCGAGCAATCTCTGAAATGCCAGCACCGAAGGACATAACCCAGCTCCGATCACTTCTCGGGATGATCAACTACTACGGAGCATTCATCCAGGACATGCGACAGCTTCGCGCCCCTCTGGATGCTTTGCTGAAAAAGAGTGCCCAATTCGTCTGGAATGCAGAATGTCAAGCCGCATTTCTGAAAGCAAAGGAAATTCTGGCTTCTCCACTGCTGTTTAACCCACTACGATCCAAAGTTGGAGCTGATCGTTGCGGCCGACGCCTCCGATTATGGAATTGGAGCAGTGCTACTACATCGTTTTCCGGACAGATCTGAAAAGGCAATTTGCCACGCTAGCAGAAGCCTTACCGATGCCGAGAAAAAGTACGGTCAGATCGAGAAAGAAGGGCTCGCGCTCGTCTACGCCGTCCGAAAATTCCATCGTTACCTCCTCGGACGACGGTTCACTCTTCTAACTGACCATAAACCGCTTGTTACCATTTTTGGAAACAAAAATGGTATACCTATCTACAGTGCAAATCGACTCCTCCGCTGGTCACTGATACTTCGCGGTTACGACTTCAAAATCGAACACAGGAAAACGACAGAATTTGGCCAAGCTGACGCACTCTCACGCCTAATCGCGGATGAGAGTTTCGCTACGTCCGAAGATGTCGTTATCGCCCAAGCGTCACTGGACGTCGAAGCACATTGTCGTGCTGTGACTAGTGTTCTGCCAATCACGTTGGAAGCCATTGCAGAAGAGAGCGCCAAGGACCCAACAACAAAGGAGGTAATGGAATATGTTCGACAGGACAAATGGCCCCGAAAGGCCCCTACCGAGATCACTCGCTACTCTGCACTACGCCACTCGCTCTCAATCCAGCACGACTGCCTCTTCGTCGGGCCCCGCATTGTAATCCCGCCTCTACTTCGCCGTCGCATACTACAACTGCTACATGATGGTCATCCTGGGGCGACTCGTATGAAAATGCTGGCCAGATCGTATGTTTATTGGACAAAACTCACCCAGGAAATTGAAGAGTTCGTCCGCAACTGCCGCGATTGTCAGGACGCATCCAAAGCACCAATAAAGGCAGAACTCCATTCGTGGACTACTGAAGAGCAACCGTGGTCCCGAATACACATCGACTATGCAGGACCCATCAACGGAAAGATGTACCTAGTTGTTGTGGACTCCTACTCCAAATGGCCCGAAATTATTGAGATGCCATCGACTACAAGCAAAGCTACGATACGTGAGCTCAGTCGACTCTTCGCGCAGTTCGGCAACCCCGAAACTCTAGTATCCGACAACGGGACTCAGTTTACCTCGTCTGAATTTTCCGATTTCTGCATCAAAAACGGAATCGCTCACGTTCGCTCGCCTCCCTACCACCCGCAATCGAACGGTCAAGCTGAAAGGTTCGTCGACTCGTTCAAACGAGGACTACAGAAGCTCAAAAGCATGGAATCGACGGCCGAAGCACTTCAAAAGTTCCTACTTACCTATCGTCGCACACCGTGCCCTTCGTCTCCTCAAGGAAAGTCACCAGCCGAAAATTTCCTTGGCAGACAAATTCGTACAACGCTTACGCTCCTCAACACTCCACGATGTCAACCCAGGACTCGAAACAGCGCCATGGAGAAACAGTTCAACCGTCACCACGGAGCACGCCCGAAGGAGTTTAAGCCGAACGAGTTGATTTGGGTTCGAGACTTTCAACAAGGACGCAACAAATGGACCTCCGCAAAAGTTCTTGCTCGCAGAGGAAGCACCGTTTACGACGTTCTAGTGAATGGAACCGTCCAACGGCGCCATGCTAACCAAATGCGTCCGCATGGTGCAGTACCTACTGACGAAGGACTTCTAGACCTGTTCGATCTTCCGACACAGCTGTACAAACGCGATGAAGCAGTATCACCGCCTTCAGTCGTATCACCGATCGACTCTCCGACAGCCACGCTGACTCCGACGACAACTTTGATCGACGCTGCCACCCCTGCGATCGAAACTTCGGATTCAAGTGTACCCGAACCAGTACAACGTCCGCAACGTCAACGCCACCCACCACGACGCCTAGAGATGAATCCCATGGTCAAATCGTACATGTGATTATCAATTTCAGATGAATGTTGAGTTTTCACAAATGGTTGTATTTGTATCAAATTTTTCTCTCTACCATTCATCTTAGGGGGGAGGTGTTGTAACTGTGAGATATATCGGAGATCTGATTGGATTGTATGATTGATTTGACCACAATAACTCCGCCCATGTTCTAGGACCATGACCGGCGCCTATAAAAGGCCCGAGATTTGCAATAGTACTACTTCTATTCGTCTTCCGAATAAACTCTCCAGCCTGCTGTATTCGAGCCACTACAGTCATCAATCGATATTGATCAAATTATCGATTTTTGTGGATGTCAGACGGTCCGAAACTTCAGCCCTGGGGGTAGTCGAGGTTACACCATAATCCGCTGTGAGCGATCGATCGGCGAAAATAGGTGGGAAAATAGGGGCAAAATCACGGGGCGCAGAAACTTACTAGAAGACTATCTCAACGATAGGTCGAAACGGCCCAAATGTTGTATATGGGCAGAATCGCCTTTCTCTAGGAAACAACAAAGTGCAAATATCTCGACCCCAGTACAACTCGGCGCAGAGTTAGGGACTACGGAAGTTGGGCCGTTGGCGGCGTTAGCTTTCTGCCTGAGTGCGGAGGTCGGGCTCAAGTTGGTTGGAAACAGCGATGACGAGCGAGAGGCGGTGGCGCAGCGAATAGAGGGGCGGCGTAATCCCCTGAACGCTGTTTCCAGCCAACTTGAAATTGCCCTCTTCCGCGTGCAGGTAGAGGGCTAACGCCACCAACTGCTCAATTTCCGTCGCCCCTAATTCTGCGCAGAGTTGTATTGGTGTCGAGATATTTGCATTTTGTTGTTTCCTAGAGAGAGGCAATTCTACCCATATACAACACTTGGCAGTTTCGACCTACCGTGGAGTCTCCTGATTAGGATTCAGAAGACGTGCCGAAGCCGTCGTCGGACTTCCCTTCATCGACGGAAGGCCTTCACAGCAGGGGGAAGGCAATCAGTGTCGATCAATATTATTGGTTTTCTCTCAGACATAACCGATCAGTGTGGGAGTTAAGTGATTATGATCGTTGAAGGAAAGCATTCACAGAAGGGATGCAATCAATATCGATCGATATCATCGATTTTACCTCAGATTTAAACGACCAAGGTGGGAGACACGCGAGTGACGTGGCCGATGTGCTTCACATTAGGTGGGAATTTTCAATGAGTAGTCCAATATCGAACGATACTGATGATGATGATGATGGTTATACTGAGTCAAGTGCGAGACACTCCAACAGTTGTAGAGGAGCACTTGTTTTTTTTTTAATAAACAGGTCTACGTCACGTATTTCAC